>OMLC01011488.1:3334-15017 GCA_900302585.1 Regalecus glesne | reverse complement strand
AAATTTGTCAAATATATCATTATTTTCCTTTCTTAATTACATGTATGAGCTACTGTCCTCACTTGCTGGTGCCATAGTGTCAAACATTTGTTGAACTGTGATCTGGCAAAATGCATGTTCAGTGTTGCTATTCCAGCTATCCTATTTCACTCCCATTGCAAATGTTTGAATGATTGACTTCATTAGAAGCTGTCTTGGCCAGATTGTTGAGTATTACCCAGTTTTCCGAAAGTGGAAAGTTTGTACATAAGGACTATGATAGCTTTCTGAATTTACAAACCATTAAGTTTAATTTAAAAGAACCGTATGGTGATTGGAGTTTTAAATTATAGTCATGCCTGTTTCAGTGAGCTTGTTTCTATCAGCTTTTCTTGGTTTCAATTGGTGCTGTGGCTCCGCTTCTGTTCTCATAGTAGTGATATTCCTTGCTATCAACATTTTAACAATAAATTGGCTAAGAAGGTGCCTAAACTAGTGTTAAAAAAAGAAGTGGTTGTCTATTTTTCTTAGAGAGAGCATTTGAATTGCCTGTGGCCCATGAATATATACTTAACACAGGAAGATATATGTCTAGTGCTACACTGCCTATATTTCACAAGTGACTCTGGTGTAACAACATTGACTCCCCAATCGATCAAGAATATCACCACCAAATATGCATGTGGGTACTTTATCCAGAAAACTTGATGGATATCATAACAAATCAACTCAGATGAAATATGACACCTCAGGGTAGAGTGGGTTATCACAGCAGCAATATGCAATGAGAACAGACAATAAGAGATCGTTGAGGGTAATAATACAATCAAAGTATCGGTATAGGCAGCTGAAATATTGAAAACAAAAAAAGTTACACTTCTGTTGAAAAATCAAATAGAATTCAAAATGCTCTTCCAAAGGCAAAGCTAGCTCTTCTTCAGATATAAGGGATACAATGGATCAGTTCTTTGGCATCTCCTGCCATTCTCAGTGTAAGACAGTGTTAATGTACCACTAATGTGACATGCCAAAAATACACATACATTGGCTATTCATATGCAAGAGTGTGGCCATGAATAGAAAAATACATGCAAATACGTATCCCCATGCAAAATATGCACCTCAGCTATTCACACTATCAACGTAAATAAGAGATGCGGAGATATGTACTGTAAATATATGTAAATTTCCCTACTTCTATTCATGCTCCGTGGTTAGCATGAAATGTTTTTCCTGGAGTCAATTTGAATGTGACAACTGATAATGTATTGTGTTATAATGGCGAACGAGATCAGTTTCATTTGAGCTTAAGGTAGCTATGTAGAATTACTCATTAAGAAGCAGAAAAACAAGCTATGCTGTATGAAAGATTATATAAAATATATGATCTTATGGACATTATGTTTATGTTGTGTTCTGCCAGGTATGTTACAATGGGGATTTTGAACAGTGATGTCTTCCTACCAAGCCTTAGATGAATGCTTTTACGGGCACAGGGAGAAGAAAGTGAGGTGGGTTCCTCTGCTGGTACAAGAAGGCTGTCAGTCTCTTGGAAAAACATAAACATGACCTATACAATCGATGGTTTTTAGAGGTGGAGCTGTTAAAATATAGTACTTCTAAGATAAATGTCGGCATGACAGGGGATAAGCATAGTCACTCTCCAAATATTCAAGTGCATATAATAGTTTCAGACCATCGCTCATTGTGTCTTCCTTCTGATATGGAAATATGCAGACTGTTCCCTTTATGCATGCTCGATACTCCAGGTAAAGAAATTGCACCCAAACAAAAGTTGAGTCAGTTCATCTGGACACAAAGTTCAGTGCGAGAAGCATTTCATCATTCATGAAAGTGACTTCTTCTGTTTCAGCTGACTCTAGGTATCCCCACTCATAGAAACAATACAGTTGCAAAATGACCAAATTGTTATATATACAATTTACATATGAAACAATTGTTGGATTCAGTCATCATGTAACTGATGTTTGTAAGGATGGGGATACCTGCACTCAGTTGAGATGGAAGAAGTCACTTTCATGAAGGATGAAAAATTCCTCCCACTGAACACTGTGTCCAAATGAACTGATCCAAAGTGTTTATGATACACAGACTGTTGGATGTAAAAAAAAAAAAAAAAAGTCAAAATGCAAAAAAACATCTGTTATGGTTGAACCCTCTCCGGAAGTGTAAAACTTATCTTTGGTGAGATACAAAAGTATAACGTTTCACCTCTTTGTGCCAATTGCTCTTGATCAAAGCAGTTTTATTCACATCCTAATAACTCTTGTCAAATTACATCACTTTATTTATTATTTGAACATGTACCCGTGGGGCTGTGGTAGCTCAGCGGTAGAGAGGATGCTTTGAGAACAAATAAGCCAGAGGCTGTAGGTTCAAACCTACCAAATCCATGCCCGCTCTGGGACAGAGTAGTGACCTCATCCGGGTGTTTCTTGCCTTTCGCCCAATGAACGCTTCAAAATGGCCCTGGATGGATGGATGGATGGATAGAGAGATATATCCTTATATTATGAGAAGTCCGTTTTACATGTGACGATTAGTCCCGAATTGTGGGGATGGACATATACTTAGATGGAACTTGGGGGGGGGGGTTATGGGGGATATGCCCTTCCTCATACCCCATGGTGGGTTTGAACCTGCTACCTCTGGCTCATCAGTTCTCAAAGCATGTACTATACCACTGAACTATCACAGCTGCAATCAGTTTAAGATGAGTGTAGGTATACCCACCCCTTAAGGTAGGGTACCTGCTGTTATGTTAGACTGAAGATGTCTCCTGTATGAGTAGAGAGGCCTGTTTTATGTGTCACGAGTAGTCTCCACATTATGGGAATGGACACTGATTTAGATGGAGATAGGGGGATTAAGGCCAGATGCTCTTCCTGATGCCCTGCAGTAGACTCAAACCCGCTGCCTCTTGCTCATCAGTTCCAGAGGTGAGCGCGCTAACCACTGAGCTACTGTGGCACCGTCTCTTGTATTAGTAATGAAATATTTCTTTCAATACACTATGGAATGAACTTTGATTTGTGTGGAATTTCTTTTTTCTGACTTGTTTCAGTAGTTCTTTGAAATAGATTTTTATTATAGGCTTCATGTCTAGGGTGAAAATTCCATTGAGCCTGAATCACAGAATGTTGCACAGCATTATCTGAATGGAATCATATTACTAGTTTCTTTGTATCTGAACATAGGGGTTATGGAGCGTTTGTTTATGAGATATACTCAGTTTTATGATAAGCCTATAAATAATTTGTTGGAATCACAAGGCCATGTTGAGAAGTTACCTACACTCAATCGCAGCGTGTATTTCTGCCATGATTATAAATGAAGAAATTCAAATTCATAGTTACCTTTTCATCTCAGAAACTCTACCTGTGAGGTGATTCTTTTTAAGTTTGATTTAATTCCCTTTTTGCATTTATCAGATATAAGAAAAATTCTAGCCGTTAGAGCGCTCACTTTGAGAACTGATGAACCAGTGGCAGTGAGTTTAAATCCACCATGGGGTGTAAGGAAGGCCATGTACCCTCTGCCTCACCCGCCTCCCCTGACCTCTCGTCCCTGGTGGACACACACACACACATTCATCACATATCGCTATAGGAGCAGTATGTGATGTTTATGAACCTCACTCCAAATGAAATCCAATTACCTTCTGTATGCATCTTTGCTGATTAAATTCTACACAGGCAAATGTAATTGACTGATAATATTTGTGTAGAAACACTGCTCCTTTCATTTTCCTGTACAATTAAATGATAGCCTCATCGTTGCATCCCAGTCACAGAAGGACATTTCAATGTTTTTTTTTTAGACGCAGTATTGTTGTAGACATTGGTAAATGTAAATGTGCTTTCATGGAAAGAAGAAGAAAAGGGGTGGGGGTACTCCATGTCATGGGTGTTATCCCTCAACTGGCCATCAGTGTCTGAATGAGTTTTTGGCCAAATTCGTTTTCACTACATGGAATTTGACTCCTGTTTCTCGGCTCTCACAAGTACTTCACAAGGAACGAGAGCTCAACAATCTTCAGATATATATACACACGGATTGACTATATACAGGTTAAATTTGATGATTTTAAGTATACATTTGAATGAAAGCCTACAGAAAGAAACTTCTCATAAAGTGATTAATGAGCACTATTTCAAAAACAATTAAAAAACTTAAGGTGATTCTTGAGGCTATAAACAGAGCTGCAGAGATTTTCCGTGGTACAAAACTAATATTTTTTTCTCACAGGAACTATTTACTTATTACTGAACCTGTAATAACTGATGGTTTGTAGGACCATAGTATGTAAGATTAAGTGTTTTCTCCATTACAGTCTTAGGAGAGAGGGCCAAGGGAGTACACAAACCATAAAGGTGTAGATGGAAAGCACCTTCAAATAAACAATGACTTTTTTTTACAACACTGAAATGACTTCTCATCCTCCTTTGGACAATATAACATTCGATGTGGGTTCACTTCCAGTACAACTTCCAGTAGCAAGTTTAGTTTAGTTTTGATCCCCCCAATGTCTTGGCTTGCACGGTTGCTGATTGGTCAGCATCATCGTGCCGTGTCCGAGCTTTGACGTGTGATTTGGATGTTGTATTACCATAAAGCTCAATGAGGTTAATTGGTGATAATGGGCTATCTAAATAGATATGAAGCGAAACTATGTCAAACCTAACGGTGCCCTGAATTTTTCACTTCCTGTTGCTTCATCATGACGTCCACACAACTCAGTTGAGAACAGGTCTAGTCAAACTTTGGCCCTGCTCACAAGTCACAAGCCATGTCCATGGAAGGGAGACACAATTCATCACGGCACCACACGGCACGCCATAACTAAAGAGGGCAAATGGAAACACTTTAATTCACAGTGATAACGGACAGACAGAAAGTTCAAAGGCAAAAGCTTTCGGGGAGGGCGGAGTTGGCAGCATTCTCATCATCAGGCTCAAGAAAGATGAGTATAACACCTTCAGTTATGATCCTCAAGACCTGATCATGCCTCCATCGATATTGTCCCTCTATAAATGCTTCTGTACAGCAGCTTGGGATATACTCCAGGGTTCCTCACTTGGAGCACAGTGGGCGCATTGGTGACTCGGCTCTGTGCTATACTTACTGCAGATTTGATGGGCTTGGAAACACATCCTAGACTAAATGGATGAGAAATCGGATGTGATGTGACCCGGCTTTTTCCAAAGTTCAGTCCAGGTCACCATTCCTCTAGACTGTGTTCTCCCAGCTTGTCCGAGCTCCCTGTCGCGTCATTCGCACTGACCTGCTGGCTCTCACCTCCTCCTGAACTAAGTGGCACCTTTCCTTCACTCCGATGGTGTTCATTTGGAGAGCTGGATTTGGAGAGCTATGACCAATCCCACCAGTCTCATGATGTAGCCTTGCCTCAGCTTCCTGATGAGGTTTCTCTGACCTCCACTTCCTGCCAGTTCTCATCTGGATCCCTGCTTTAGCCACCCTCAGATCCCTAAAGTTTCTGTACTGGGCCACTTCCCTGACTCTTGTCATCTATAATTCCTCCTCTAATACTTTGAAGAGGAGCTGTAGCTTGTTGCAGTGACCATAGAGTGCAATGCTTCTCATACTATTAGGCAGCTCCATTTTCCCTCTGAGATGGTTGCTGACCCTCCACTCTAAAGTCTTGGCTATCGAAATTGCAACCACATAAAAAAGGAGGGGGCACGGGATTCCGGGAAGTGCCATGCTGATTCACACACCCAGTCTTTGAACTTAACAGGTAGGCCAGACTTACCCACAGATTTCAGCCAGCCGTCCAACTTGATGCAGGTTGACTGGATGGATGCCGTGTCCATCAGAGAGCTCTCATAAACGTTGCCTAAGCTCTTCACCAACGTCTCTTTGATGGTTGGGATGAGTAGGCCTATGATGTTGAACCAGAACTTTTCCTCCACCATCCCTTTCCTCAACACGATAGATCTTGTTTGAAGTGGATTGAAATGCACTCCACGCCACCAGCTTTTTGAGCCCCTGCAGGATCCACTAAAAGTCTGCCACTCTCTGTTGTCACTGTCCTATCATCCATGAATGCCTTGATGGATGGCTGCCATTGAACGGTATTTATTCTGGGCCCCTCTGCATGCTGGTTCAGCAGAGTTAATGAGCACATTCATGGCTAATGAGAGTGGTGTCACAGAAATAGTGCACCCTGAGATGATGCTTATGAGAGTCGGCGAACACGTGAACCTATCCCGACGTGTCGTTTTGATCCAATAATGCGTATTAACAGAGTGACTTTGGGTTGAACAAATGTTCCTCGTTTTAACAGATTTTCAAAACGGAAGAATTGGAGGACAGGTGAAACTGGAAGCTTTTTGACAAGGAGAGAGTGGAAATTAGAATAGAATGGAATTATTTCTACGCATTTCTAGAATTGGTTCTACGCATTTACCCCATCCTATTGCATAGGAGCAGTGAGCGCAGCTGCCACATGGCCCTCAGGGAGCACTTAGGGGTTCAGTGTCATCCTAGGGGACACCTCGACACGCTTTCGCCAGGGGCCTGGAATCAAATCAATAATCTCCGATTTCTAGATTACCGCCCTACCTCCTGAGCGTTCCCACCACTGAATTCCTTGAATATGTTCTTCCGTGACTTTCAAACTTTTACAGCAATGGTACCAATATAAGCTCCACCATCTTGCTCAGCAATCTTCTCCAAGTCTCTTCCGATACTTTGTTCAACCCTTATGCTTACTGGGACCTAACTACAGGCCAACATAAAACGTCAACAAATAAGATAAGATCAGATATTCCTTTATTAGTCCCAGAGGGGGAAATTATGGTGTTACAGCAGCAAAGTGTAAAGGACAGTAAGAGAGGCATAAAATCCAAGGCATAATATATAATAGCAATTTAAACAAGGGGGAAATATGAACAATATATACAGTACGAACAGAAAAACAAACTCAGAAATTGACTAAATGTAATGTGATCCAGTTGTTCATCTTGTGAATTTGGTCTATTTGGGAAGTGGTGCTTATTATAGAGTCTGACAGCTGCGGGTAGGAAAGACCCGCGGAAACCCTCCTTCAAACACCTTGGATGGAGTAACCTGCCTCGGAAATGCCCCTCTTCACAGTCTGCAGGTTGTTCAAATGACTGTAGTGTTTCTTCAACAATAAAACTTAGTGGCAAACATTTTCCTTCAAAGACTGTGCCAATTTCTAAAAAAAAGTCCTCCATAAAATAAGGAAATACTTGTTGATGTATTTTTCGAGCATCATCACTGGCAGCAACACAGTATAAACTAAACCTCACATAACATAGATTATAAAAGCTTTTCAACTGAATGAGACCGAATATCTTAATATTAAACTCATTTAAATTTGAGTTCATAGAGGATATTTTTTTTTGTTAGCACAAGGCTCTTGATTGGTGAACTGTTGAATTACAGCCAAGTTCTCTCTCTTTATTCTCACTTAAACTTTCAGCTTGTCCTTAGAGCATTAGAGACAGAATCGGTTAGAGTGCAAGGGCGCCACTGGCCAACTCTTGTGTCAAGGAGATAATTTTCTATTGAGCACTGAGGAATTTGAAAGCTCCCTATTCCTTCCACTGTCTCCAGAACAAAACTTATATTATTAAGACTGCTTAAGAGATCATCTGACTAAGCTGAGCTCTCCTTAATGTAAAAATTGACCGTTTATTCTGAAAACAGTATTGTGCTTTGGTAATGAAAAAGTAACTGCTACTGAGGATTTAGTAGATTTGTTCGGATGTTTTATTTCAGGCCTCGCATGAGGTGGGGTTGAAAGTAAGTACAATATGATTTGACGTCAGGAGCATGGCAGTGTGGGACGATATTAACTGTGTATGAGGGTTTTCAGAAAGAATAACTTGCCACAGTATTTTTATAATTTCTTCCTTTCAGTCTAAAATCTGAACTGCAATACTGCTCACAGAAGACAAACAACACATGTAATGGTGCTTCCACCTGTGATTTACACTTTTGAGTTCCAAGAAGAGCAGCATTGTCAAAAGTAATGAGCTCGCAAGGGATTCTAGTAACCTGGACAAAGCCGGACAATTGCCATCATCTCTTTTATTCATATTCAACGACAGTTTGCTGAGCGTGCGCGTAAATTCTTTTACTGCTTGAGTTTAGTCGCTGAATTGCCCTCGTCAGAGCCACCTAGATAATAGTTACTGACTGTCAGAACCCATATTACAGATTCCCTTTGACCACCCACACCTTCCCAGCCTCTCAAGACATTTATATCAATTAGTTATATTAATTGTTGCAATGAATTAGGTGAAGGTCACATGAGGGGGAGGGGTGAATTTAATCATCACAATATTACAATTTCACTAAGAGGATACTTTTCCTCCGAAGCGACATCTATTTGAGTTAGTCTAACTCAAGTGGGGGTCTATTCAAGAGTGAACCACCTAAGTAACTACGGAAATGTATTGCATGTTGTGAAATTCAAGTCTCCTAAACTCAAATGCCATTGATTTTAAGGACATAAATATGGAGATATGTATATTTACCTTAAAAGGCTAATAACATGCTGCATGTACAGCAAGTCTTATCTTGACGAAACCAACGCTTATTTAATTACAGTAAATATCATCACCTCTTACTTAAGGAACGTTGATTTAGGTTAACAGATATTCTTGCCCTTCAGATAGTTATGCCTA
Organism: Regalecus glesne; assembly: GCA_900302585.1. Taxonomy (NCBI): domain Eukaryota; kingdom Metazoa; phylum Chordata; class Actinopteri; order Lampriformes; family Regalecidae; genus Regalecus; species Regalecus glesne. The sequence goes on along the minus strand of OMLC01011488.1, from coordinate 6,336 downwards.
GTCCAAAAGCACACAGTTTTGTTTTGTTTTTGAACGACCACCATACGTGTTCTATTTTTTTTTAAATTGTAAAAATCTTCATCCAAATAGAAATACAAAAAGAGCGTGGGCCTTAGGAAATAAGTCAGGCGTCCATGGGTTTGATCCCACCGCTGAAAGTGCATCCTGCCTTAATTTCCTACGCTTGGTAAATGTCAGGCATGCATTGTTTTTTTTGCCGTGAGTGGTTGCTAGACTAGAAAACACTCAATAAAAAGTCAATATAGTCATTCATTCAACAATATGAATGTGCTGTCAGAAGCATGCCAGACTAGCAAGCAGTGATGTGACCCTCACCCTAAAGCCATACCGGCTAATCAGAAGCCTGAGACATGGGAAACTTTACTTTCTCTATCTACATGTCAACACTGAAAAGTGAGTTTCTGAAAATCTTGAACATAGAAAGAATTTCCAAAAGTTCTGTTTTCGGTGACCTAAAACACAGTTTACATACGGACGAAAGGCCAAAGCGCATCGAAAAAGCAATAGTTTCAAAATTCTCCTAGTGTATGACCATGGATCCGGATTTTTTTGGGGGGGTCTTTTTTCCCATTTTGTCATAGTTTTTGTTGATTGAAAAATATTGACAACTATAATAAACTATAATAAATATCCGCTATAGCTTGTTGCCAGCCTCTTCGAGATTAGCTCGGGATTGCAGAGGTCTCATTCAAGAATAGCGGAAAACAATCATGTAAAATTATTGAAGTGGCCACTAAGAGCACCTACTAAGAAAAAAAAACAACAACAAAACATTGCTAAATTGATTTAGATTCTTCTATATTCATTCATTTATCAACTCGATCTGAGAATTTAAACTGTTACATTTAATGCTTCCATTAACTGAAACGTTGTTCGGTTCAATAGACCTGAAAACATTGTATTGCATTTTTTTTTTCTAAATTGTTGTTTCAAAAGCTCTGTAGTTTGATTTCAGCACTCAGAAAGATGCTCACACCATATCTGCTGCTGTAGCTTAGATTAATTGGAAGTACCTTGCTCTGCTTTTGCAGTGGTTGGCAGCTCAGCAGTCTGCAGTGGTTGGAGCCCAATGGCACCTCAGACTGGTCTTACATCTGTGTCCAATTAAAGACGTTATTTCCCTGGCCTCAAAACAAGCCTTGGAGAGCAGTTATAAAGCTGTGCTTCTCAAGCTATGATTGGTACATACCTTTGAAAGCTTGGCTGCCTGGCTGATTTGGGGCAACATTTACCCAAGATAGCTGTGCCACATGGGCTCACAGGAACACCAGACTGCTTCCCTGTTGAACAGCTGCGGGTCTTTTTTTTTTCCATCTATATTGGATCGAGGTAAAATATGTTAGTGACAGGTAGGCAAAGATAAATCTACTATTTAAAACTTGCAGTAAAGCAGTGTGGATTACTAGGACCTGCACATATCTCTGCATTTTTTGCTTGTGTGGGTCGTTTGCCTCCATGTGGAGTTCAATGTGGTCATTGTGGGAAAGAGGCAAATGCTCATCCCCATACTCATGTAGTTTCAGAATGAATGTCTTGCCAGTTGTCTGTCACTCTCTCTCCCTCTTCTTAACATAATCAGCTGGAAGTCAAATCACAGTTTTAGGAACGGTCCGAGTGCTGTGTTGGGAAAGAGTACTTCTGGAGATATGGGAGCTCCAACTCTGTCGCTGAGAGGCCTACAGGAGTAGTCTTATGTCAGCACACTTACACATCAGGGATGCATTGTCCAATTGCACTAATCTGCTACTGATCAAGTATGCTGAGTTTGTTTATTGTGATTAATGTGATCATTGATTGACTTGTTTGCCTGGCAATTCGCTCTCTTGGGATAGTACAAAGAAAAAAAGGAAGCATGTTTCACTGGTACACGACCATGTCACGGTGTGATTATTTTAAACTATAAGTATTTAACGTCTTTTCCTGTTCTCTTGACTTTTTTATGTTACAGATGTAAATACTACTCCATTTGAAAATTATTATTATTATTATTATTATTAATATTAATAATAATGATTCCCTTATCAATCCTGCAAGGAGAAATTTGGATTTCTCTGCATGTTAACTCTTCCTATTGTAAAGGAGCAGGGAACTGCCAACGTATGGCGCTAGTTAGGGGTTCAGTGTCTTGCTCAAGGACACCTCGAAATGCTATACGCTGGACCAGGGATCGATCCTGTAACTTTCCGATTGCCAGACGACCGCTGACTATGCCGCCCCTAACATATCCCAGCCCTTAATGCCATATGACTGGCTAATGGGTTAGAGTGGCTGTTTGCATGCTGAACAGATACAGTACGTGGCCAAAGGTATGTTGACACCTAGATATCACAGGGGGCTGTGGTTGCTCAGCGGCACATACAAGTCAGGCATCGCAGGTTCAATTCCACCATTGAGTGTCAGGAAAGGGCATCCGGCCTTAATCCTCCATGCCCAGTAATTTGAGACGTATGTTGTAAAGCACTATGAGAGGTAAAGAGATGACAAAAGCACCATATGAAAATAAGTCCATTTACCATATTGTAGATTATTCTAATTTTTACCGACAGCCAATGGAGAGATGCAAAAATAGAGGTATTGTGGGACCTAGGGCTAGTTCTAGTAAGTCATCTAATAGCTGTATAGTAAAATAACCAACCAAGTGTGCTGAGGCCCTGTATGTGTTTTCAATGGGATGTTCATAAGACATAGTTGTGATTTATCAAACATAAATATTTTCCACAAAAAAAAGCTGGTTTGCCTTTTCAGGGTATAAGGCAATGGAGAAATAGCAGTAAAACTGGTCAGGGACACGGGTGGATTGTAACAATAATTCAGACAGGGAATTTAACTTCATCCTGGGATTTAAAGGGATGGCCAGGGACACCACTAAAATCTGATTGGCCACCCCGGATGCCATCCCAAAATATTTTTACCACATCACTGCCATCCACCTCATTTTGTGTGGGTGTGTGTATGTGTGTGTGTGTGGGGGGGGGGGGGGG
>OMLC01011471.1:1717-12662 GCA_900302585.1 Regalecus glesne | reverse complement strand
CTATCTCTTTTTTGTGTAGGATATATTCATGATATTTTAAACGTAAAAAATATACAATACACCTCCTACATGAAGTGAAATTAATATACAGATTAATACTGTGAAACAAGGTACCAACAAAGAGACAGTTTACCCCCAACTCTCACCCCCACCTGCACCCCCTTCCCTCCCTTAAAGAAAATTGTCAATGAAATAGGATGTAATTGATTTTGATACAGGTAATAATGATATTGATATCCTACAACAACAAAACAAAACAAAAAAATCTGCTACTGTACTAAGCTAATGCTTGTGGGGGGCGTAACTAGGTTGTCTAGACATCATGGTCAGCATCTATTCGGAGAGATCTGACATGATCTAGAAAGGGTTGCCATATTCTATGGAATTTCCCTTCTGAGAAATGAAGAGAATATTTAATCTGCTCCAGTATTATAAAATGAAGGGCATCTTTTATCCATTGAGAGTGAGAAGGGGGGCTTTTCCACTGCTGCAGAATGGCACGTCTTGTTAACAATGTGAGAAAGACAACAAGCTCAGCAAAATAAGACAGCAGGGATAGACCTGAGGGTAGGACACCAAATAGGGCGAGTAATGGTGAAGGTCGAATGTTGGCAGATGTGATGGCTGAGAGGGATTCAAAAATGCATCCCCAAAAAGGAGTAAGGTTGGGGCGATATCAGAACACGTGACTGAGATGTGCTGGTCCTTGATGATATTTGTCACAGTTTGGGTCAATATCAGGGTGATATTGGGTGAGCCAATTACTTTTAGACCAGTGAACTCTTTGAACCACTTTGCACTGTAAAACTCCACGGTGAGCACAGACAGATGATGAGTGAACCCAACTTAGAGCATTATCCCAGGTGGCACGGTCTATATCCTCACAAAGCTCTAAAGACCAAGCATTGCATTAAGCATCAGAGGTTGTTCTCTGACTTTGGAAAAGAGTATTGTAAAGTATTGAAATTGAACCTTTGTCATTGGGATTAATATCAAGTATTGTATCAACGAGAGTAGAAGGAAGGAGGGCAGGGAAACCAGGAAAATAATTGCGAACAAAATCTCAGACCTGCAAATATCTAAAGAAATGAGTCCACTGCAAATTGAAAGCCTGAGTTTGCTGGTCAAAGGAAGTAAATATTCCACTAAATGTAAAGCTGTTTTATTGACACAATCCCTAGGTCTTTCTAGATCAAAACTGTCAATAACTGATGGAGTGTACAGAAGGTTAGAATGTACTGTGGCCAAGACAAATATTACCTGTAGCCCAAAGTGCTGCCTAAACTGATTCCACATTTTAAGGGAGTTTTTCACGACAACACTACTGGAGTGTGAAGTTGGTGATTATGTCGGGGGGAGGCACAGTAGGGACAACAGAGAAGAGGGACTATATGATGCTACTTCCACCTGCAGCCATGATGGAGACTGGATATTGGTGTGGCACCAGTGAAATATCGTTCTAATGTTTGTAGCCCAATAGTAAAGCAAAATGTTGGGTAGAGCAAGGCCTCCCAACTTATAACGCTTTTGTAAAATGTATTTTTTTTATTCTAGGAGTGCTTTTGTTCCCAATAAATCATGAGATCATGGTATCAAGAGAGTGGAAAAAGTGTTTAGGGAGAAAAATAGGTATACACTGGAATATATATATAAGAACTTGGGCAGCACATTCATTTTAATACAATTTATTCAAACAGCGAGAGACAGAGCCAAGAGTGACCAATGATGGATGTCTTGGAACAGCCTAACTAAGAGAGGGGAAAGTTAAATAGATCTAGATAGTTTTTATTTACACCATCCATCCATCCATCGTCAACCGCTTATCAGAAATCAGGTCGCGGGGGAACTGGAGCCAATCTCCGTTCTCATTGGGCGAAAGGCAGGGTACACCCTGTATAGGTCACCAGTCTATCCCAGGGCAGAGAAGTTAGGGGAACAGTGTCTTGCTCAAGGACACCTCGGCACGCTTCTCTGCAACCTGCAACCATCTGATTGCCAAGTGACCGCTCTACCCATTGAGCCATGCCACCCCTTTTAGTTACACATACACCTAAATATTTAAAGTGCTCCATCGACGTTCTGAATGGTAACTCGGCGAGGAGATGGGCTATGGCTGCTTCATTGACTGGTATAAGTTTGCTTTTATGCAGATTCAATTTATAACCTAAGGTATGCCAAATTCTTTCAACACGGCTAGTACAACGGGGATGGATTTATCTGAACTAGAAACAAAATCCAAGAGATCATTGGCATACAGGATAGTTTATGTTCTATGCCACCTGTTGAGATACCCAACATCTCACTTCTGCTATAGGTTCAATGGCAATGGCAGACAGTAATGGAGAGAGTGGGCAGCCCTGCCAGGTACCACGGTTAAGGGAGAAAAAGTCAGTGTAGTCATTATTTGTGCATACACAGGCAAGAGGAGATTTATACAAAAACTTAATCCAAGATATAAGTGTATCACCAAAGACAAAATGTTTCAGTGTTCAAAACCAATAAGGCCACTCCACACAGTCAAATGCCTTTTTGGCATCCATAGAAATTACCATATTTAATTACCATAGAAATTATTGATTGAGGTTGTCAGAGGTTTGTGGGTGAATACAGAATATCAAATAGTCCTCTGACATGATGAAATTAATGTTTTTTTCTTAATAAACTGTTTGGTCCACAGAGATGATAGTTGGCAGGACACGCTCTAGCCATCTAGCTAGTAGCCGGTATTTTGACATCTGCACAAAGTAGAAAAATAGGTTCATAATTAATATAGACCCTTTAATTCAGATATTGACCCTATGCACTTGTTATTTGTCGTTCTGGATAAGAGTGTCTGCCAAATGCCTGTGATAAGATAAGATAAGATATTCCTTTATTAGTCCCACTGGGGGAAATTGCGGTGTTACAGCAGCAAGTGTAAAGCACAGTAAGAGAGATATCACATCTAGAAATAACATGTAGCATAGACAAATTCAACAGGGGAGAAATATGTACAGTATATACAGTATGGAAAAATAAAAAGGATTGCACTCATTGTTAATTATCAAGTATATTGTAGCTATTGCTATACATGTTTGGAGGTTGTTCTATTGGGGGAGCAGTGCTGATTAAAGAGCCTGACAGCTGCAGGAAGAAAAGTCCTACGGAAACGCTCGTATTTGTAAGTCCAAAGGTCTAAATATTTAATTTCTCTTATTTTAGAGAGCTAATGTTAACCCACATTTCTCCCTCTGCATTAAGCTCATAAAAACAAAAACAAAATAGCACCTCCAACATGTTACACAGGTATACATGTGGGCTAAAACCATGACCCAACACAGTAAAACTTGTTTAAGATTGACCACATATGTTCTAGTTCTTGACTATTCACATCAACATTAATTATAGAAGAGTTTAGCATGAAATATAAGTAGTCACTATGCTATTTTCATAAAACAAATCAACCAGTTCTCTGCATTTTTAACCTATCCTATTGCATAGGAGCAGTGAGCTGCCAACATATGGCGCTCAGGGAGCATTTAGGGATTTGGTGCGTCGGAATCTTATGATGGCACTAGGATTGTTACCTAGCTTCTAGTGTTGCTCCATTATCCTTTGTGCCTTGACCCTATGCACTTGTTGTACGTCGTTCTGGATAAGAACGTCTGCTAAATGCCTGTAATGTAATGCAATGGTGTCTTGCTGAAGGACACCTCAACATGCTATATGCAGGACCAGGGATCGATCCTGTAATCTCCTGATTGCCAGTCGACCGCTCTACCCAGTGAGCTATGCCGCCCACCAACATTACGTTCCAAACTCGCACAGAACTGTTTTTACAACAAGGAAACAAGCCGTATGAGCTTATTCATACTATTTTTATACACTTATTTTTAAGTCAGGGGGCGGCTTGGCTCAGTGGGTAGAGTGGTTATTTGGCGACCGTAAGGTTGCAGGTTCAACCCTCGCACCTACAGAGAAGCATCTCGAGTTGTCCTTGAGCAAGACACTGTTCCCCCAATTACTCTGCCTTGTGATGGATTGGCGACCTATACAGGGTGTACCCTGCCTTTTGCCCAATGAGAACTGAGATAGGCTCCAGTTCCATCGCGACATGATTTCGGATAAGCCATGTAAGCCGAGCCTTAACCCACGTTTCTCCCTCTGTTCCAAGCTCAGAAAAGGGAAAGAAACGGCACAGCTGCTGAAAAATGGCACAAATAAAAAAGTGGCTTAGCCTAGGCTTTTTGTGTCTGATTTTCAAGTGAAATAGAGAACTTTGACTTCCTGTTATCCTAATGACAAATGTAAATGACACTATCCTTTATGAAAATTATACAACCACAAATTTGAGGTGGGTTAAATCAGTATGTATTTTCTCTGGTCTGATGGTTCCCACCCTTATAAAGACATGTATTCTAGGGTTAATGCTCTTGCCTGTGCCCCCAACCAGGGCTATAGGAAAAAAGAACTGAAGTTGGTCCCTGGGTGCGGTAGCTGCTAAGTGTACCTATAGATGGAGTGAAATGGGTTAAATTCAGAGACCAATTTTAGTTGTATCTCTGTGCTTCTTAACTTGTTCTGAATACAAAATTAATCAGTGAGGCTTTTGTCTGTATGGTTTTGAATAATGCCTGACAAAGACGAAAAGGTTAAAAAAAAGTATGCATTAACATGGAGGAATGGGCACTGAAAACCAGTATTAAACTGGTGCTGATGCTAAATTATTCAAGACCATAGCATTGATAAGCTTCCACATTTAAAGTTCTGCTATTGCTATATCGGAGATGTCAATAAAATAAATGTACTATTTATTTAGGCTACATAAACATCTTGCACCTCTTATCTCTCCATTCCATTTGAATTTGCGGTAAGATTAAGACATTCGTCTATAATGTATTTTTGCTGTTCCCAATCCAGAAGATAGATATCTCCCTCTCTTGTGGTGTGGCGTATATTAGAGTAGGGGTGAGGAGGGCTATCTGTCTGTCTTTCTGTTAGACACAGGCGCGTGTACACACACACACACACACACACACACACACACAGAGAGAGCCTGCTCTTGGTGACAATCGTAGAGAACTAAATGGTCAAAAGTCTGGTTATACTTCACTGAAGTTGATGCTAAGAATTCTTATTCTCATCCGGGGAAGGAATACCTTTGCATATACGGGAATAAACATAAGCAATCTTTGGAAAAATCTAGACAAAGTGGATCAAATACAGGTGGAGAAATCTTCAGATATTGACTGTTTAGCTCATAGTTAATTTCTCATTGCCCCATGTACCTCAGATATGTTTTTATACTGTAGCCTAGAGCTAATCCATCAATAAGTGAATTATAGAAACATGGGTTAATGATAAAAAGTAACACTGTCCAAACCTTATAAAATGAAGCAATGTTAATTCTGTCTTTAATTTGTATTGTTTTGTTTTTCTTAAAAATGGGAACCGTTAAGAGTATCATTAAAGTACCGTATCAATAAGCAATGTTGGCAAATTCTTGACAACCTTAATAAAATCTTAACAGATCTTAACCTGTCTCTATGAACAAAATATTGCATTAATGTTTCTGCCAACCCTTCATTGGCATTTGTTTTCAAAGGTGCCCTTTCCTGTTGAATCTGGACTTGATTGGAATTGCCAATCGCTTTGCTCAGTTCAGTCTGCCAGCCTTTGCATTAGGAACTCTCCTTTTCATCCCTTGTGGCAAGAAAAAGGAACAGCAGATCCAGGTGTGTGCCTTTATTAACTTTGAGGAAAATCACATTTCTTTATCTAACCTACTTATATAATATCTGTTCAATATAATGAACACAGTTGTATATGTGTTTGTAGGGGCTCTTGTCCATGTGTAATCCAGTTACCATCCTGGAGCAGGTGGAGGTGCTAATGAACACTGGGGAGTTGGCTGGGGTTCCCTCTCAGGTTTAGTACCTCTATCCTTATGCAACTTTAAAGAGCCTTAAAACTTATCTCTGTAGTCAACTTCTCACTATAAGCTATGGGGCTTTATGTGAATATACTAATATTGCTAAAGAAAACAATTACAACCATTTTACATGAGATTTCCACACAATATGTTTTCTCTGTTTGTCTCACCGATTTGAAACTTCCAGGACTTTAAACATCAATATACACATTATTTAGACATTTTTACCACATAAGCATGTTTACATCAAGTGACCTGCAAATAGTTTGATGGTTTAAGAGTTCAACACATCATTAACAGAAAATATGTCATTTTTACTATATAGTTCACCATGTCTAATAGAGCTAAAATGTAAGGTCATTCTGCACATCTGCTTTAACAAATAAATATTTGTAGATGTTGACTCAAGTCTGAAAAATATTCATATTGCCTCATAGTAAATTTTAGCTACAGAATACAGTTGCCCATTGGAAAGAGATTTACAGCTCTGTAAGCAGAACTCAGAATGTTAAGAATTCATTCAAAAATGTGTGCTTGGATTACGCAGAGGGTCAAACTTACTAAACTTTTTTTATTTTATTTTATTTTTAGTATTACTTGTCTTGTTGCAGTTTTTGCTGTTCAGAATTAAACGTTTAACACCCATCTACTTCCTCAGATTAAACAGACTGTGTTAACATACATCATCCAAAATGGGCAGCACCAGAAAGTACTGAAGACCAAGCACTTCAGGGATCTGAAGCAGTTCATAGTGTTGAGTGGACAGCCTAACCAAGTCAAAGATTTGGTGGATTACCTGATCAACCAGAATTGGTAAATATCGTAGACTTCTGGTCATGTGCAGATACAAAACAGGGTTAGGCATTAGCAGTATATACAGAACAAGGTTAAACAATATTTATAGTTGATATAATTACACAGAGGGGGCGGCATGGCTCAGTGGGTAGAGCGGTTGCCTAGCGATCGGAAGGTTGCAGGTTTGATACCCGGTCCTGCAGAGAAGCGTGTTGAGGTGTCCTTGAGCAAGACACTGTTCCCCTTACTGCTCTGCCCTGTGATAGACTGGCGACCTATACAGGGTGTACCCCGCCTCTCACCCAATCAGAACGGAGATAGGCTCCAGTTCCCCCACAACCCGATTTCGGATAAGCGGTTGACAATGGATGGATAATTACACAAAAATAGTTCATTTAGAGATTATTTGAGTTCATAAGGATTTTTGCATTTTTATGTTTTGTTCAACATTAACATACATCATTAACATTATATAACATTTATGTCACATTTTCTCAGACATCTGTTCTAAGGTGCTTGTGCTAAAGGATTGCCAAGGAAACACTGATACGCCCATGTTTGAAATGTTTTCTTTGTTTGAGGCAATATTTAGGCCTAGAAATTCTATGCTCTTAAAAAATAATAGTTTTGACCATCAGGGTAATTTTGAATTGGCATTATCTGCTCTCTGAGAATATTTGGGAGATAGATTTGGTAAGTTATCTATTAAAGCACGAGATAGGCATTCACTTTTTTCCTCAAGCCATTACTGTCTATAACTTTCCAAGTGTATTATTTTACTGCCTAATGTCAGTGTACTTTATACCCCCTTTAGCAAGGATGAGGCTGAATCCCTTGCTTGTGAGTACATGAAGTGCAAGAGTCATCAAAGAGGAGACACACTCTCCATCAGATCTCCTCTACCCACAAATTTAAAGGTAACTGTAAATAGCATCATGTAAACAGTGGTATTTATAGGAAAACATTTACTTGTTTTGATGTATAAAATATTTTACCAGTATTATAAGCAAAAAATAACCTTTATTTAACTTTGTCCCCAAATAAATGGTATTTTTCAGGGAATTTTCTTTGTCAAATTCAGTTACTAAAACTTTTATTATACAACCCCATCACTGCTCACTAAGGTTTTTAATTGCGATGAAAGAGATAGATAAGTGGTTTTTCATTGTGCTTCTTTACAGGAATTTCTCAACATAGAAAATGGAGGTTGTGGATGAGCATCTCTTTCCTTCAACTGTATTATTACATTTAAAATATATTTTAGGCTAGACATGCTATATTTGGACTAAACATTTATTTTCCTGTTGTATATTTGAATAAATGGTTTTGAATAATGCATATTCATGCTGAGAAATCTTTTAAGGAAGGGCAGTAATGGGTGCCAATGTGAAACAAAGACCAGGAATGGGTAACGTTATTATTTAACTAATTTTATTCGTATTAACTGTAAGCTGTCTTGAATCTTAGTTTACTTGTTCTGCAGGTCTACTTAATACTTGTTCCAATATTACAATTATGTATATATATTAGAAAATAGTTATAGAAATACTTAAAGCCAAAAGTATACATTCTCAGTGTATAAAATACATGAGTCACAAAAAGAGGTGAATCAGTTAAGCTGGATCGGAGGTTTATTCAAAAACATTTCGTCACTCAAACAGGTGACTTCTTCAGTCTGAGCTAGCTGCAAGCAGCCCCCCCATATAAACAGTACAATGGTACCACACAACAATATGCTGGGTTCATATTCAAGTTGGGTGATCGACTGCACATTCAGTGGCAATAAGCACCATTCACAAAGGATTGAGGAATATTTGCAATCATGGCATTGTAAGACAACACAGATATACTCTCAGGCCACTATCCCTATTCAAAGACGGTCGTTCCCTCTTTATATAAATGGCCTCCTTCACCCCCCCCCCTTCAAACCAGCGTTCCTCCCTATCAAGGATGTGAACATCATCATCTTGAATGAGTGGCCACTAGCCTGTAGGTGGGTGTAGACCGCAGAGTCCTGGCCTAACGTGTTGGTTCTCCAATGCTGTGCCATTCTCTTAGCCAGCGTCTGTTTGGTCTCCCCGATGTACAAGTCACTGCAGTCCTCCTGGAATTTAACAGCGTACACTACGTTACTCTGTTTGTGCCGGGGGACCCGATCCTTGGAGTGGACCAACTTTTGGGGCAGTATGTTCAGGAGGTTGAAAGCAACTGAGACGCGATGTTTAGAAAATACGCGTCTCAACTGTTGCAACACTCCCGCTACATACGGAATCACTACCGGTCTGCGTTTGGGCTCCTCTCCCTCCACTTGAGCATGCATCAAGACAATAGAGTACTTGTTTATTTATTTATTAGAGCATTTGCTTGAAATTATTACATTTCATACCCTATCAATTAACATTAAATAAAATAAGATTAACAGTAAAAAACATTTAATATGGATTTGTAAAATCCCTTTTTCGTCACATGAAATTTGAAGCTTTTAATTTTTTTTAAAGAAACACTTTTTTACTATTAGTGGCTGCATCTGACATGGATTGGTGTATCTATAGGTGAATCAGTTCAATTGGATCAGAAATTTATTTGGAAACGTTTCGTCACTCACCAGGTGACCTGGTGAGTTTTCAGTCTGAGCTGAAAACAAACATCCCCCTCCCTATCAACGGTGCCTTGATGCCACACAACAATAGGCTGGGTTCATATGCAAGTTGGGTGATCAACTCTACATTCAGTGGCAATGAGCACCATTCACAAAGGATTAGGGAATATTTGCAATCACGGCATTGTAAAACGCCGACAGATGTACTCTCAGGCCACCACCCCTATTCAAAGATGGTTGTTCCTCTTTACGTAAATCCCTATAATATTAATAATAATAATAATAATCCCTGGATTATTGAGCATGCATCAAGACGTTTCCAAATATACTTCTAATCCAGTTGAACTGATTCACCTCTTTTTTTGTGATCTCCATACCTAGATTATTGAGCATGCAACAAGACATTCGCTCTGATTACTAAAGGAGGTGAATCTGTTCAACTGGATCAGAAGTTTATTGAGATACATTTATTGAGATTCTTCTTCAGTCTGAAGAAGTCACCTGGTGAGTGACGAAACGTATTTCAATAAACTTCTGATCCAGTTGAACAGATTCACGTCCTTTTGTGATTTCCCTACCTGGATTATTGAGCATGCATCACAACATTCTCTCTGATTGGTTGTGTTAATCTCCCCCACACCCCTCAGCCATATAGCTAGCCAAGTGATGTTGCTTGATAGAAAACTGTCGAACCTAACTGTAACCATGCCAAGAAACCTGCACTCGATGGATCTTGGCCTCCTCGCCCAGTCCACTGAACTGCAAGTGACAGAAAACATGTCCAGTACCAAAATGGATTATCCCAAGAGACATGAGGAATTCCACAAAATCATGATGCTGTGCAACATTTTCTTATAGGTGAAACTTTCACATTTGATTGAGTTCCCAGACTTGAATTGGTGAGAGTGGGTCAGTAGGGGGATGTTCAAAAAGATAGTCACCATCTACAATGCAACAGCACAATAAGTGGCTTTAAACACTCCCCCAAAATTCATAACCAAGGAAAAGAGTGAAATGTTACGGAAGGCACCCCAAAACTTTCAGTTAATCCCGGAAAGGTAGTAGTTTGCACAGAATGCCAAAGCCATATTAAACATGAGGTCGGTAGGGGCCATGTTGAAGAGGAAGACCATACTGCTCAGATTAAACATGCTCCAGAGAGCAAGACCATTACCAAGAACACATAAAATAAACTCAGCAATATTGGAGGCAGCAGTTTTGAAAGGAGATCACTACGAAGATAAAATACAATATTCCTTTATTAGTCCCGCAGGGGGAAATTGTGGTGTTACAGCAGTAAAGTGAAAGGCACAGTGGGAGAGGCATCACATCTAGAACATAACTGTAACAATGACAATTCAACAGGGAAGAAATATGTACATTATATACAGTATGGACAGACAAATTGCACTCATTTTTTAATTATCTAGTATATTAATGTTATTACTGTACATGTGTTGGGGTTGTTCTATTGGGGGAGCAGTGCTGATTATGGAGTCTGACAGCTGTGGTAAGGAAAGGCCCAGGGAAACGCTCATTCAAACACCTTGGATGCAGTAACCTGTCACTGAAGGACCTCTCTAGTCAACAAAACGGGTGTCCATTATTGGTCGATCATTGTGACATCCCTATTTGTTATG
>OMLC01011467.1:3662-13914 GCA_900302585.1 Regalecus glesne | reverse complement strand
CCACACACACACGTGTGTGTGTGTGGGTGTGTGTATCTATAGATGGATGGATAGATAGATTGGGAGAATATATATATGTGTGTGCCAGATGTTGCAGGTTTGAACCCACTGCCATAACCCCCACACCTCCATCTATGTCCATGTGTACACCTCCACAATATGGGGACAAATCACGACACATAAAAATGGACTTCATATATGTATTCTTTATTTACTTACATACATACTTACACATGTACACAAAGCAAAATGACCCAAGCTCCTTCAGTTATCCATGTTTTCAGGGAATATCTTTGTTGTTTTGCCATGTCAAAATGTGTGATCCCTTTGCATAGTTGAACCAGATTAAACATTCCCTCTCACACTTGTCAAACCTCTGCGGAACTACACTGCTGTTGGTGGAGGATGATAGAGGAACTGCCCCTCTGTGTTTTATTTCCCCAGAGCCAGTCACATTGGTTTGTGTGAAGGGTGGAAAGCTGTTTTCTTGGTGATGTGAAATATTGAATTGCTGGTGTATTATCATTTGTAAACTTTGCCTTATCAGGTACGTTGATGTCTTAAAGATACGTCTGTCTAATTGGAGGTATCATGTCATTTTAATGTAAATGGACAGTTATAATTGAAATGTTCTTTTTATACATTTTCTTAAAACTGGGTGTTTTTCATTTCAACCACTTAGTTTCATAATAGACCAGACTGAGATGGTCTGGCCCTGTGTGGAGGAGAGATGCTGAATATGGAGCTGCCAGGCTAGAGGAGAAGAGGAAGACCAAAGAGGAGGTTTATGATGTGGTGAGGGAGGACATGCAGGTGGCTGGTGAGACAGAGGACGATGTAGAGGACAGGAAGAGATGGAGATGATGATCTGCTGTGGAGACCCCTGATGGGAGAGGCTGAGAGGAGTAGTAGTAGTAGTAGTAGAAGGTGTCTCTTGGTAATGATAATCTTGATAGGAAAAGTGCCTATTAATGAACGTTTAGAATATAAACACACCAGATTTAGCCACCAGGTTTATTTTCATCTGCTGTCACAAGCAATAATTGGGGGTTCAGTGTCTTAATCAAGGACACTTCAAAATACTTAATGCAGGTACCAGGGACCGAACCACCAATCTTCCTAATACTACACAACCAACCTACCTCCCAAGCTATGAAATAACGATAGAAGTAATGAAGTTCTTTAATAATAATAATAATTTACATTTTATATTTATAATGGTATTTATAATATTAGTATATCATTTTATTTTAGTAATAATAATTATTATTATAATCATGACTATTATTATGTGAAATCCTATTTAAAAAAAGGCTATAGTTTAACCCAGAACTCGACCGGGCTGCCCCACCTCCCGGTGACGTAGCCAGCGTTGAGACACGGGAAGAAGAAGTCTGCGGTGCGCCGTCAATTGAGGTGGGAAGATGGCGGTGGCTGTACGAAGCTTGCAAGATCAGCTGGAGAAGGCCAAGGAGAGCCTGAAAAATGTAGACGATAATATTCGTAAACTGACCGGCCGCGACCCCAATGAGTCCAGGTAAGACGGAGCAGCCGTGATCCGTGCGTGTAAGGAACGTCGTTCTACGAGGCATTTCCTTTACAGAGCGTGGTCAGAGCTAACCAGCAATAGCAACCATAGTGTAACAGCTAGCTAACAGCAAGGCGGTATTAGGACGTTGGCTAGCAATGACTTACTATTTACTGTACGGTGATATCCCTCTGCAATATAAACACCGAAAATTGAACTTGGTTAATATTAGCATGCTAACTATCAACATTGGTGAGAGCCATTAGCTAATGTACGCAGGCTAACTCTGGGCGCCATGGTATATTAACATTCTGTCCATGCGTCTTGAAAATGCATCATGTGGAATTGGAATTGGGCGTTAGAGTTTTACTCCAACCAACTTGAATGTAATTTTGCATCTTTTAGACTCATCCACGCTCCATTGCAACGTATTGTAGTGTAGGCTACCTAAGTGTTCTTCAGCTAAATCATGCCAGTATGGGGCCTAGCATGGTGGCTTAACCTCGAGTGCCATGGGGCGCGGACCCCTGTTGGTGAATGATCAACAAACTGTCATTTCATTCTGGTAGTACGCACATTTATTCTGGAACCGCTTCACATGTAGGTTTTTTTGGCGGACTTCGTGAATATGTTTTCTTATTTGGTTTCGTGAAGGCTAAATCACAGTTTGACATATTCTCTTCACAGACCGGGTCAACTTCGCCGGCTCGGCGGCCCCATTGCAGGCGTTGGGGGAGGTAGAGGCAGAGGAATCAACCTGCTCAGGTAATGAGTACATCGTGAGCTAATTAAAGCTCACCTGGTTTGAATTTATGTTAACCGAGATGAGTTCTCTCGCTAATTACTCTCACTTCAGCTGGTCTATTGTTTTATGTGTAATTTGAAGTGTTCATTGTATTGATCAACTGATATTGCTTTAATATTGAACGATTGAAAATCTAAATTAGATCTACAGTTTGCATTTTGAAATTGTCCAAAGAAAACATGTTGTCATTTTTAATCTGTTGTGTTTTACCTTTTGTTTTAGACGCGGTCTCTTGGATTTGGGTAGTGGTGGCCCCCCGGCTAAGCAGAGGGACATTGAAGGGGCTCTGCTAAGGTTAGATTTCTACTCTGAGCTTGTAAATATCTCAATTCACTGCTTTCAAAATAACCACCACAATCATTAATTGTGGTTCTATATGCTGGGAGCACTAAAAGCTCTGTCCATCCATCCATTGTCAACCACATATCCAAAGTCAGATTGGAGGGTCATGCTGGAGGCTATCCCAGTGCTCATTGGGCGAATCGTAGTCCGTTTGATTTGTGTCATTATGTAGTTTGGTTAGATTAAACCGTGCTTTAGTGTTTATTTTTTGAAAAGCTTTGTCAGGTCGTTTGAAATGTTTGCAATGATGCTAAAAAAATATGTACGCATGTGTTGCAGACTGGCTGGAGACCAGAGAGCCAGGAGAGACCTGCGTCACGACAGCGACGTCGAGGATGATGACGATGTCAAAAAGGTAGGGAAAATGAGATAATTAGTATTTATGCACCCTGTTGGATTGTTATGCTCATTTGCCGTTAGGTCTTTTATTTTATATTTCCCTTTACGAGTTAATATGCGTTTGGCTGCCCTTTTCTCCACAGCCGGCGTTGCAGTCGTCTGTGGTAGCTACCTCCAAGGAGAGAACACGCCGAGACCTCATCCAAGATCAGACCATGGATGAGAAAGGCAAACAGAGGTAAGCCAACACCTAATCCCTCAATCCTTAGCCTTGACTTTCGTTGATATGCTGACAAAGGCTATATTTATGCAAGTTAGTCCAGTCGTCTGGCTAACTTGAATGGATTATCAGAGTAAACCCGGGGCTCCAGGTGGTTATTAAAATAGGTGAAGATACAACAAATTTTATTTACATCTCCCAATGTCCACTATTAACCACAAGCCCAAAAATATAAAAACGTCCAATTTTTGGGGGTTTAACTCCTTTCCTCTTGCGCTTGGGTCTACCTGCATGAGCTCTTTTGATTCCTATACACAATCCTCTCTGCACTCCAGTCCTGTGGTGATTGAAGCTTCAGGTTTAGAGAAGAACACATATTGTTGTTGAAGATGGTTTTTCTGGTTGAAAATTTGGACTGCCAACTTTGTATACCTATTATTTTTTTGTGTGTCTTGTCACTTTTAGGAATCGGCGTATGTTTGGCCTGCTGATGGGGACCTTGCAGAAGTTCAAACAGGAGTCCAATGTCGCCACAGAGAAGGTGAGATCCTGAGGTTGTATATGTATGTATTTGAAAGAATTAATGCGTGATCAGTTTTGTCATTTCTTCTGACAAATAACTGAATTTTAAAATCAGCCGGTGTAGACCTTAATATAAATGGTGTTTTAATTCTTTACTAGACTTCATTTTGAATTACATATACCAAATAGTTTTATTATTCAGTGGAGGATATGTTCACATCTGTCCTTCTCTTCAGCTCTTGTCTGCTGACCATACAATCAAATACGAATTAATGTTTGTAAGTGATACTTGCAAATGACTGGGAACTAAAATATCTTCCTGTCATTCTTCCACAGCAAAAGCGACGTTGTGAGATTGAGC
Source organism: Regalecus glesne (assembly GCA_900302585.1). Classification (NCBI taxonomy): domain Eukaryota; kingdom Metazoa; phylum Chordata; class Actinopteri; order Lampriformes; family Regalecidae; genus Regalecus; species Regalecus glesne. The sequence goes on along the minus strand of OMLC01011467.1, from coordinate 9,797 downwards.
ACAAGCTGGAGGTGCAAGCTGAGGCAGAGAAAAAGAAAGTGGAGAGTGAGAGGCGAGAGCTTTTTGAGGAGCGAAGAGCCAAACAGACAGAACTTAGGCTCCTTGAACAGAAAGTAGAACTAGCTCAACTGGTAAGAGTCATTTTAGAAGATGTTGGGGTGCTCAAGGAGAGCACTTTGAGGGCAATCAAAGTGTTAAAAGGTGGCTGGGGGGGCTTTTGATATAGTGTCTTTGATGGCCTAATATGTCCACTTGTCTTCCATTGACACACAGCAAGAGGAGTGGAACAGCCATAACAGTCACTTGGTGAAATACATCCGTTCAAAGACAAAGCCCCACATCTTCTACTTGCCTGGAAAGATGTGTTCCGCCACTCAGAAACTCCTCGAAGACTCCACCAAGAAACTCAATAGTAAGCAGGGCCCCCTTTTACTGCATCCATCTGTCACTTCTAATTGAGATAGTCGTGGTTACTTCTGAAAAGGGCTGGAGAATATATCAATAATGTGACATAAGACTGGCTATTGTCTGGGATTTTGCTGCTGGTAATATGATTATACGTTGTTACTCACTGGTCTTAAAGGTTGCATTACAGTAAAGTGAGACCATTTTTGGACTTATTGAAGTTGTAGCTGAGTGAGATGGACAATGAATGTCTACTTGCTTGGTTATCTTATCCAATCCTTTATTAGCATTTTCCGCTGTGTCAATATCCTATGGCCCTTGTAAATTGGGAAGGGGAGCTGTTTCCTTTAGAGTGAATAACTATAACTGGCCCAGATGTCTAGATGTGTCTCACTCTTTTTATATTTAGTTTTGCCTCTGTTTTCTTCTCAGCTATTTTTGACGAGAGGCGTGAGGCTTTTGCCGAGCATCTCAGCAAAATGGAGTCCCGTCCTCGGCGACAGCTAAACCGTGATCCAGACGCTAGTGCCGTGGCAACGATGATGGAGCAGCCGGCAGATGGTAAGCCTGCAGGTCAGGTAGTCAAAGTGACAGGTAATCGGGGTGATTTAGAAATTGAAGAAGAGGAGGAGGAAGAGGAAGAGGACGATAGGGAAAGAGAGGAGAATAGAAAGGAGAAAGGAAAGCGTGAGGAGAAAGATGGAGGGGAGCAGGAGGAGTTGAAGAAAGGTGAAGAGGAGGAAGAGAGTATGGAAGTCAGTGAGCAGGGGAGTGAGGAAAAGGAAGGGGGGGAGGTTAAGGGCCAGGACAAAAGGGAAGAAAAGGAGGAGGTGAGTCCAGACTCTAGAGAGGTTGAGAAGGAGGGAGGGCGAGAGCAGGGAGAACCCAGTAAAGCAGAGGAGAGTCAGACTGAGGAAGTACAGGACTCCACAGACCTTCAGAAGGAACCCCCCCCTGGTCTCGAGCCCCCATTTCCAGCATCGCCTGGGCTTAATGCACAGGGAACCAACCACCAACCCCAACCAAGCCTGCTGTTGGAAGAGCCGGCTGAGGAGCAGGGAGCTTCTCCAACCCCTCAACTTCACCCAGCTCTCCCCCTGCCTGGGAAGGAGACTGCCAACCCTGACCCTAGTCCAGCCCCGGAGCCAGAGGTTGAGAATAGGGATACGGAAGTAAAGTTGGAGAATGTAGAACCCCAAAATCTCCAACCCAAACCCCAAGAGGCCTTCAGCGTTCTTCCTGTTCCCAAAGCACAGCAGCAGGAGGAGACAGTGGCAAGACGAGGGAGGAAGAAGGAGAAAGTGCAGAGGAAGGGCCGCAGCAACAGCTCGTCCTCTTCCTCCTCTGGCTCCTCTTCTTCCAGTGGGTCTTCCTCATCTTCCTCTGGATCCAGCCACTCCTCATCTTCCTCCTCGTCGTCTTCCTCCACATCTTCCAGCAGCCGCAGCCGTAGCCGGGGCAGTGGTGGCAAGCGCCGTAGGAGACCCTCTGACCGCGACAGAAAGAAAAGTGGGGCCGAGAGGAATCATCACAAGAGGGTGGCAAGTGGGGGAGGGAGGGATTCAAAGGGGTCAAAGGATAAACGGAAGCGGCGGAGCGAGGAAGGGAGGGCCCGGTCGTCCAAGAGCAATAGGGAGCATAAGGAGAGAGACAGGAAGGATAAGCGGCGTTAACGGGTTCCCTTCCAGTCGGTTTGGACCCTTCATCACAGATTTTTTTTAAATAAGCTATTACTGCTTATTTTAAAGAGAGAAGAAAACATGGATTTTGACAAATCAGGGTTTGATCAGGTTAGATTGATCTAAACAGTTTTTGTCAATGTGGAAATCTATGAGAAGGTGTACAAGAGTAATATGGAGTAGATCAGATGTAAAATGTTTTACCGAATCAAGTTCTTTTTTTGTGTGTCTAGTCCTAATGGTGGTTTCCCTCAAAGTGAATCACCATACTAACTTTTCTTAAGCCCTTCCGCCTGCAGAATTTATGTAGAAGATGGAGATATTATTTCATACTGCGTTTTTATAGATATGACCGATTGTAATGTTAAATTACAAATTCAGTTTTCAGTTAATTTTTTTTACCCTTTTTGTTTGGGGTGGGGAATTTTGGCTTTTATTCCCCTTTCTTTGGGTCCCATTCATCAGCTGCTGGGGGGCGTCATTGGTTGTTGTAATGAAGTGCTCAATGATGTAGTTGTGTTTGAAGTCAATGTGACAACATCCTAAATCCTCTTAAGGGTTTCACAAGTCAGACAGTAGGGTGTTGTTATTTACATCATCTGAGTAAAATGTATTGTGCAGATATACTCCTTTTTAAAAACAATGTTGTTTTTTATTTTTTACCAAAAATAAAAAAGCAGCTCAAAATAAAAGGTGAGGAAATAATGGACTTGCATTTCTTTCATCCTCTGACACTGAGAAACGTTTTTATGTATGCTCAATAATCCATCCATCATCAACTGCTTATCAGAAGTCGCAGAGGTATCAGTTCCAGCAGGAGACCCCAATCTTCCCATGTTCTGGCCACATAAACCAACTTTTTCACATTTTCCCCATGTTGCGGGGACATTACATGAACAATTATTATGTTTGTGGGGACCAATAGGGACTTGAGCGCCAAGACTTGAGACTTGTAAAACAATGTTCACTGGCTGAGGGGCCCTCCTTGGCCTGGCTCCAGGGGAGGGCCCTGGACTTCTTCCGGGAGGGTAGTGTCACTTCTTCCTTGATCTTTCATAGGGTCTTCTTAAACTGGTTTCTCGCCTGGAATCAATTTTCCATGGGAATCCTTACTAGGCGCACCTCATCCCCGACCACACAGCTCTCAGGTTCATAGAGACACTCGAACCTCTCCACCGTGAAAAGATGGACAGGTTCAAGATGCAAGGCTCCAGAATAACCACCCTTCTTAACAATAGGGTTGCATGATGACCCAAAACAACTATCGCTTCATGTGCAAGTTGGTCTTGGACTGGAGTTTGAATGGTAATGTGTATTATTCACAGAGGATCAGGGAATAACTGCAACCACAGAATTGTAAGATGACAGATATACTCTGGGCCTCTGCGCCTGAATTCATTCACCTCCAAGGATTGGGTACTCTGGAACAAACAAAGCAATATACTGTACACTGCTGAGTGCCTGAAGGACTACTGTGACTTATACATCAGTAAAACCAAACAGATGCTGAACAAGAGGATGACGACACAGAAGACCTAACCTAATGCATCAGGTCAGGACTCTCCAGTCGGCACCCACCAACAGGCCAGCGGTCACTCTTTCAAGGATTAGGATGAACATCCCTGATAGGGAGGAGCACTGATTTTAACAAGGACTTAAAGGGGTCATCTTTGCGAATAGGGAACGACCATCCTTTGACCAAGGGGAGGGCCTAAGAGTACACCTGTCACCCTGTTACAATGCTATTATTACAAATGTAAACTTCTGATGGCAATGATGATACTGGTAATAGTATTGATGTTTGACCAGTCTAAATCTCAGAGGTCTATTCAAACTCACCAGAACTGTTGGAGCTTCAGCAAAGCTGTTCTTTAGCTCACTGTAGGTAAACTTTGAGGGGAGGTTTGGTTAGCTGACTGAAGCCATTTACTGATAATCAAAGTAGACATCAATTTTTTAATTTATTCACCCCTTAATGTCATAAAAGAAACAATAGGAAAACATTAAACATTCTCATTTAGAAAAATAACTACTGTATAATAACTACTAACTTCTTCTAAATACTACTTGGCCTGTAGTCCAGATGATTCAGAAAAAAAGATCACTTCTGTCTGTGCCTCTTTTCTGCCCTTGTCTCGGTCAAGTTTTTTGCCATGCAGCTTTTCATGGTGCTTCATTGGAAAGGGGGAAAGACCTAATGATGAGATAGCAGAAGACTCAAAGACTGATAAAAAGGAGAGCTGCATTTAAAAGAAAATACCAAGAGCCCTGCTTAAATTGTTCTAAATTGAACTACTTGTTCACTGCAACAGGCAATTCACATTTCCCAAGCCCACTATGTATAATATGTGGCAACCGGCAATCCAAAGAGGCCATGAAGTCTTCAAAAGTGCTTCGCCATACAAAGCAGGGTGCTTGGTTTCTATGTTTTGTTAACATTGCCCCCCCCCCATGTAAAAATGGTCTTGAAACTGGTCTGTGACGCACAAAAAGGTTGAGAATTACTACATTAGATGGTCTACAGGTAGTACTTGATATGATATTTGTTTTTAATGTATTATTATTATGCTATCTCTTATGTTGTTGTATATAATTACATTATATTGGTATAACTGCCAGCTGAGTTGGGGTAGGAGGGTGTGGGGATGAGTGGTGGTGGGAGGGGCAGGTTAATTCCTGAATCATCCGGTTGTACTCTTGTGTTTTTGACTAGACCAACAAATAGAATTTTGAAAGAAAGAAAGATGGTCTCCAGATACAGCTGGCCTGTCCTCACTCCTGCTGGTCTGCAAGGTCATTCTGCTCAAAATACCTGTCAAATACACAACCATCAATCAATACTAGTCAATGCTTTATTGTGTTGAGGTGTTTGAATTTTTCTTAATCCATCCAGGCATAAATAAATGATGATTCAAAATTGTTAAATAAAACAACATTTTCAATGACATTTAATAACGTATTGTTATTAATGAAAACAACATAAAATGTATAGTATTCACTGCTTGTACACAATCAAAAAATATCTCTGACTGCAGATAATGGGGCAAAATAACTTCTTTTGAGCAAATTCTGAAGTTTCGCTACCACCATCCAGACTAGTATGCTGGAATCGGAAGCTTACCTGGCACCGCCCTTAAACAAATTAAGTATAATTTATCATAAGCAAATATAATAAGTTTCAAATGCTTTCCGTCTCCTGTCATTCATGACTATAAAGAGCAATGCCCTTTGACTTACCTAGCAACAAGACAGATGAGCAGGTTGAGAGCAGGCAGTTTCTCATCCTCCTGACTCTCCTTAAAAAAACAAAAAACAACAACACCCAAATTATGAATACCTGAAGGAGACATACACCATGAGAAAACCGTAGCTCCTACCAGAACTGACAGATATTCATAGGGACATTTCACATACTGTCAAGGAAATTAATGTACATTAATGGACAGGATGTGGATTGATGAGAGCAGAACAGAGATGGTTGAGCCTAAAAGACACATACTCTCAGAACCCCACACCACCTTTACTAACAGTGATAAAAGACTTACATCAACACCAGCTTGCACACATACATCAAAGCATGAATACATACATGCTTATGAACAAAGATACTTACCAATGTGCTGCGGAGCTGGGCACATCTTCTAGCAAGCTGTCTGATGAGAGAATGAGCTTCAGGCAACAGGGGTTTCTCCAGGCAGGCCAATAATGCATATAGCCAGCGACCCTACATAAAAACATCAAGTCAATTTACTATAGGGAAATATCACAAAGTATTAGAACATGAAATAAACAATCAACGGAAAGATAATTTGAGGGATGGAAATTGTAGGTAGCCAGAGATGTGCCATTTTTTTCTGTAAAACGTTTCATCTCTGAAGTAGCCAATGAAAAAAACCTCACCAGCTGAGGAACAAAGTCACTCTCCTCCAACCAGCTGATCAAAATCTCCAAAATCGTGGACACGGTGATCTAGCAAAAGACAGAAAAACAACAGTCAGAAAAAGATAGCACTAAGACAAAAAATAACCCCAAAGTATATATATATATATAT
>OMLC01011438.1:5138-19234 GCA_900302585.1 Regalecus glesne | reverse complement strand
TGGTTTTCTGAGGTAAAATGAGAAGTGGGGGAGTAGTAATCAAGCACAACATTATTTAAAATGTCTCTGTGATGTCAACATCATATGTAACATTGCTAAACATATTCAGTAATTTAGTTGTTCGCTACCACAAAAAGAGGTGAATTTGTTCAGCTGGATCAGAAGTTTATTTAGAAACGTTTCGTCACTCACCAGGTGACTTCTTCAGTCTAAGCTGAAGGGAAACATCCCCCTCCTTATAAACAGTACCGTGATGCCACACAACAATAGGTTGGTTTCACATGCAAGTTGGGTGATCAACTGCACATTCAGTGACAAAGGGCACCATTCACAGAGGATTGGGGAATGTTCGCGATCACGGCATTGTAAGACGCCGATAGGTGTACTCTCAGGCCACCGCCCCTATTCAGCGAGGGTCGCTCCCTCTTCACGTAGATGGCCTCCTTCACCCCCCTCTCAAACCAGCGTTCCTCCCTATCTAGGATGTGGACATCATCATCCTTGAATGAGTGGCCACTCGCCTGTAGGTGGGTGTAGATGAGCTAGTAATGCTCATTGCCACTGAATGTGTAGTTGATGACCAACTCTCATGAACCCAGCCTATTGTTGTGTGGTATCAAGGTACTGTTGATAAGGTGGGGATGCTGCAGTCAGCTCAGACTGAAGATGTCTCCTGTCTGAGTGATAAAAACGTTCCCTAATAAACGATTGATCCAGTTGAACTGATTCACCTCTTTTTGTGATCTCCATACCTGGATTATTGAGCATGCATCAAGACTTTAGTTGTTCGCTAGTCACATGAAAACACCCAGATGTTTTTCACCCCAGTGTACAAAAGAAAAACATCTCTCGATCTTTTCATCAGAGGAATTCTTCTCAATATATGATTGTATTGTTTTCTTCATAGCTGATTTATACGTTGAATAACTTGATGATATGGCGGCGAGTGGGGAAATGACCGTGTGCAAAGCAAAGTGGTGCAACAGCGCGTTAGCTTTGCACTATTGTGGTGCCCAAAATATTTTCCCAAGGTTGGCAGGTCTGCAAACAGTAGCCGGGTAGTTCTCAAGCAACAGAACATCTCAGAGATTTATATTAACCATATATATAAGATGGTAAAATAGTGGGAATCACATGGCATTGTACATTATTAATACATTTAAATTCTAAGATGTAACTCAGGAGTCTTTCTTGGAGGATGGTGATTTAAAGTTGCTTTGATTGCCTTTCTAAAAATTAACTGAGTTGACTTTTAAGTATATCAGTGTCCCAGAATGATTCTGAATTGACATGGGAGTTGACATTTAATGATGCAGCTTACATGCAAATGAGAATCGTCCTCCCTTCTTTCCCACAGCTAGGCTTTGCAGGCACTTTAAACAAAAGTTGTTTCCCAAGATCAATACAGATAACTGGATAAAACAAATTTCCTAAAGTGTTGCCAAGACGCAGAAAATGAAGCCAACCATGTACATGTAATTGCATGTAGTAGGAAATAAGTAGCCCAGCTTGTGATGTCTAATGTATGTTCTATACTCTACTCATCTTAATTATGCATGAGGCTGATGAGGGCAGCATGTATGGCCGGCACTAATGTATTTTCTGGAGTCAGCCATGGTGTGAAAGTGCTTATTGGCCTTTCCGGAGGGGTTTGCAAATGCAAAGTGTTGTGTAGCACATAAAGCCTCGGAATTTAATTTTGGCACCTGCTAGTTGAAAACTGCAGCTATTTTTCAGGGTCACTGCATGGTTATGGGGACTGAATATAAACAGGATTCATTTGCCCCCCATCAAAACTAAGCTAAACGGCAAATATAGACATTTCCCTGCATCATAATTGCATAGGGTTTATATTGTGCAGATAAGGAAACCTCCAACCACTACAATTTTGGTATTGGATTTGGGGAAGTGTGATCAGAATCAGTTTACTGGGGATGTAAATGTTCACATACGTGGGATTCGACTTTGCTTTCATATCCCTCACAGGCACTTCACATAGAATGACAACACAACAATCTTTAGATATGTACACAAGGGTTGAGTATATACAGGTAAAAATAGGAGGTAATGAAGCACAATGATGCAGATAACACATCAGAGATGTTGAAACAAGCTAATGCTACCTGATCTCCAGTATGTACCATGTAATATGCGTTTTAGAGATATCCACAGAATACAAATATTGTGGCTGCCATTGGGATAGCAAATGTAGGTGAAAGTGATGATTCAAAAAAGTTTGCGAGTTTCTCCACGGCAAAGTGATTTTATTTTCAGGTACCTTTTCAAATAGCTCAGAGTTTAGAGCCAGCACTGTGAACCTCACAGAAATGCATTCATACATAAATAAATTCTTATTATTATGTATCGGCAAAGGAAATCCATGGGGCACCAGACATTTTTCATTAACAATTCAGAAACGTGGAGGACAAAAGAAAGAAGGCACATATAGGAAGTCATTATCAGCTTAGGGTAGATGTTTGAACATTTCTGCACAATGTACCTCTTCGATATGTTAAGTTCTTTCATAGAAAAGGTAAGCATGAGTGTTTGTAAACTGGAGATGGAGGAATTTAGAAAATGGACTCGGTAGTTCAGTTTCATTGTCCCACTGGCTTCATGCAGATGTTGGTTAAGGCCCAGTACTACAGCAGATGATGTGTACACACTTTTCCAAAGCCGCTGCTGACATTACTCATCACTTTAGTTTCAAGCTAAATCTGGCAATGTCTCAAATTGATGATATTTTTGGCAGGTGCATGGACCATAGTTCGTGTGATATTTACAAGTGACATGTTTATTTTGAACTATATTACACTTTATCACATTTCCTTTATCTTTTGACAATTTATTGGTAACCATGCTTTTTGAACGTTATTCTTATCACTTTTCTCCGTGCAGGCCAGCCCTTTATGAACCCAGACGGCAGTGCGGTGGTATACAACCCCAGCTTAGCCTCCCAGCAGGGCAGGACGCAGCAGTCTCTGCCCCCACCTCCTCCCCCACCTGGCTCCCATCAGCACCAGCCAACTCACCATGTCCTCTCCCAGGTTTGCCCACACTCCCAAATTGGTATTGAAATAACTAGACGGGTTAAGCAAGTCAACAAGGGGCAGGGGTCACAGACTTAATAGCTGTCTGTCATTTATAAACCTCAGTCCAGGTGGATTTTCTATCTTCACTTCTTGTTTCCATGACCAAGTCTGTCCAGGAGGTGCCATGTGGCACAGATGCAGGGTTCTGAGGCTCGACAGTCACAAGGCTCTCCTTAGTTGACTACCTGTCAGAGTAAATAAAATGAGTTCAAGTGTTTACTAAACACCGGTGCCCCCAAGGTGCATTGGGAAGACCTAAACCATAATCCTCATAATCAATAAAGGTCGGTAGAGTTGATAACAATCTCTGAAGCCTCATATCACAAGCTGTCTGGAGTGTTTCCCCTTCTCTGAAAACAGAGCTGTAAGGGTTAAGCTTTATTAGCGAGAATAGCATGACTGGAAATTGAGTTAGTCTCTGTGTGATGGGGGTCAAAGGTACCCCAATGAGGAAGGCAGCATGCCTTCCTAATATTTAGTGGGTCACCATCTTTAAGAATAACGAGTGATTTGATGAGTTTTACAGGTTAAGGATATTTGCTTTGAACCAGGAGCCCCATTCGTCCATACATGTACACCTCCTAATGAATTTCTACCTCCACCCATTCATGATAGGAGAATCTTAGCATGGTCATCTATTCATTAAATAAAATCCTAACTCTTCAGACCTGTTCCTTAACTACTCTTGCCTTCTTTCAGTTTAACAGTCTCTCTCTGTCTCTCTCCTTTCCTTCCTTCCTATAAGCCAACTTTTTCTGATGTAGAGAGGCTTAACACCGCAGCTTCTTTCTTCCGTGTTACCTCTCCTGTCTATGACTAAACCCATTGCTCTTTACCTTTTCTTTTTTTCCTCCTGTATGTATCTATGACTCTCAGCCGGCCCGGCCCCTCCAGCCCTCCACTCAGCCTGTCCAGTATGCAACGGTCTCTTACCCACCGCAGCTCCTCTCCGTCTCCCCTAACCAACAATACACTGTGGTACCTGCCTCTTCTCTTCTTCATCTCTTCCCATCAAGTCTTCCCCTCAGTCTGTCCTGTCTCATCTCTTTGGCTGGCTTTCGTCATTGTGTCCTCTCACTTCCTTACAGTTCAGAACGGGACACAAGGCAATAATTTTAATCAACATTATTTGTAAGGCTCATTTCTTAAACAATGATCAAGGCTTTGGTTAGTGTAGCAAACCATTTATCAAAGATGAATCGTGACAGTCTCATTAATTGCAAATCATTGGAGTGATTTGTTTGTAAATGGTGTCATCTACAGAGACATTGGGAAAGTCATCACAAAAAGGTGAATTGGTTCAACTGGATCAGAAGTTTATTCAGAAACATTTTGCCACTCAAACAGGAGACATCTTCAGTCTGAGCTGACTGCAGCATCCCCCCTTATAAACAACACGGTGATACCAGATGTCACCTTTTTGACGAAACGTTTCTGAATCATCTTCTGATCCAGTTGAATTGATTCACCTTTTTGTGATTCAATTACCTGGATTATTGAGCATGCATCAAGAAATGGTGGGAAAGGGAGTTTTCTTCTTAAAGCTCCAAGTTAGACTTTTTGGATCTTAATATTTATTTGACATACAAATAGGAATATTAGGGGATAATTTAAACCAGATAGTGATAGATGACTTATGAATAAGGAATGGTGAAATATTTCTGTCAGAATGAATGAAACGCGTTCTATTTTTAGGTTTCTGTTCACTGGACCTATGAATACATAATGTGATATCAGTATCTGTAGTGCAGAATTGGTGTAGAGGTATGACAAGAAGGCATATCCAGTAAGGGGGGTTTGGAGACACTCACATATTTGTAAGTAGGAACCTTGAGATTTTCTATATATCTCGAGGCAAAGTAGTTGTTGTAATATTGAGAAGTGTTTCTCCTAAATAAAAAAAAAATTCAATTAATGATTAAGGAAGGAATTTTAAATATTAGATTTTCCACCTTATTCCCCTTAATTGGTTAAAATCTTGTTCTAGTACACTATTTTTTGACCTTCCTTCTCCCAATAAATATCCCCTTAATGATGATTATAGTTTTATATTTGCAGAAGGCTGCTTTTAATAATTCATCTAGTAGCTGATGATGAATTTGATGTTCTATGAATAGAAATACTGATGTTCCCTTACTGTCCTCCAGAAACTAAAGTAAACAGTTTTAAAACCAGTCAAGAAGGGACATGTTTAACACCCTTTTTCATTGCCTTAACTTAATGTGTCATCAGGATTTGGGTTTTTCTTTCTCCTGTTTAAGATTATTTTCTAAATCTTTTTGTTTTTCTGATCTGCAGCAAGACAACCTGGGTACACAGTTTAGCCACATGAGCCTGGGCCGACAGGCCTCAGGTGAGAACCGGGACACTCACACTGCCATGTACCCCTCTCCTGTGGTGCTCCAGGCCCCCCCACAGCAAGCTGGCTATATGGTCCCCCCTCCAGGTCAGCCTGTACCTGCCCCGGCCTATTCCACCCCAGCACCCCCATCTGTCAACCAGCCGGTCATGCAACAACAGGGGTACATTCAACAACCCATGCAGCAGGTATGAATGTGGCATCTCTCACTTCCTTTTTTTAAGACTCCCTTTTTTAACTGTAGGTGTCATCATTTCTTTGAAGGCATTATTATGTTTCTTTTTGTGCTGACTTCAGAATCATTATGTAGACTGCACTAATCTTCTTACTTGCTAAAGTAACAAGATAGAGCCAGATAATATTGCATCTTTCTTGCACAAGCTTTTTTTTTACCACTATAAGGTGAGATCCTCTGCTAGTGCAGCTAATTTATTTCTCCTTATCCGGAACCATATTTCATTCCCTTTCTCGAAATCTGCAGATGCAGGCCTGTTACTGTGCGCCAGGCCAATACACCGTCTCCAACCAGCAGTACCGACCTGTGGGCACGGTACAATACAGTGCCCCGCAAAACCAGCCAATGCCCCCTCCCACACAGCAGACAGGTAACTATCCACTTTGCTTAGCATTTTTCTGCTCATCATTGGCTTCACACCAAGGTATCCTCGTATCTTCCTCTGTCCATGCCAAGCAGGGTTTCTAACTCTTACAACACACAACCAAGTAGAGCACTTATTACTTCCTATTTCACTCTTGGCCAACACTCCTCTCCATTTTCACATGCCTGTTTTTTTCTGTAACTCTCAGCACTTTCTTTTTGCCAGTTATCCGTTCTTATGGCAGGTCCACAATAGGCTCATCTTGAGTGAACTGTAGTGGGGAAATTAGGCTTGTGCCCCTGAGGCAGAAGAGCAGCATGAGGAGCTAATTATAGTGTATAGAGCTTTTCTGTCCGACTTGGCCATTGTGTTGCCTCTCTAGCTCACACAATACCCATCCCTAACCAAATACATGATTAGCATTGATTCTTCCCCCTGCCACACTGGGTTAACTGCAGCTTTGTACCCCAGCCTGTTGCTGTTGAGGGAGAAGAATGCGCCACGCCATAAAAATCCAACAGTCTCTTAAAGAGATTTGGGTGTTCCTCGTTATTCAGCCACAATTCTACGTACATCCCTCATCATGGTTGTCTATTGGGAAAAGTTGCAGAGATCTGTGGCAAATGAATTAAAGTACATTATTGAATCATTGTGTTTAGTATACCTATGCATTGTCCACGGTACCGGGATGGCTGGTGTTGATCAAGAGAGTCTGGAGACGGGGCCGGGGCACTGTCTGAGAGGCTTATGATTCTCACAGTGAACCGGTCTCTTTTCCTGCCCCTCACTCCTCCTCGTCTCATTTACACCTTCTGGAGAAAGTCAAGCTGCCTGTTATTTCATTCTCCTTCAGAACTTCCTGGCAGATGATGAGATTTGCTAGTCTACAAGTATTTTGCACTGTCTTTGATTTCAAGCTGTTGTCTTAATGCCCACTATCATACTTAAAGTGATATTTATTATGTATTCCGTTTGGTTACTTTTTAAAACTGTTAAATAATTCTAAAGCTCCCACTATGATAGCATTTGAATGTTAATTTTAAGTGTAACAAGATTCTACGTTTGTATGCAATTTAAATAACAGCTGTGTGGATTTATGGTTATTTATTATTATTATTATTATTGTTTGACACGGCAGCAAAGATGGTTAAATCTTAGCTGTTGTGTGGAAATGGATGTCATGAACTGAAGGACGCTGAGTGCATGCAGAAAAAACCCGGACTACCTTACTTTTCCTCATAAGGAGTATTTATATTTTCTTGCTTTAACAGGGAGGGGGACAGAATAGCCTGTTTAATCTGATCTAATTAGTGCTGGAGACACGGACAGCAAACAACAACTTGTACTGTTTTTGAGGTTGAGGGGGGGGGACAGCAGCAATCCGGGTCCTTGGAAATAAACAACGTTCCTTCCTTTCATTCAGCAAACCTAAGAGGGAATGTTTAATTTCGTATTCGCTTCATGTCTGGTTTTGTAAGTAGAGGTGAGAAAGTGTCACTAAAAATAGCCAGCCGCCTGCCTGCCAGAGGCCATCCATTCCTTTTGTCCCACTTCTAGTCTCATCTCGGCCAAATTGATTGCTGTCGCTCTGGCCAAAAGCCAGGAGAAATTGAAAATTGCCCAACCCTCTTCCACTCTCTTGTGCTTCCTGATGTTTTCAGTTTCCAGGCACCTGTGTTGGAGACTTTTTTTTTCCAGTGGGAGCTGGTAACCTTGACTTTGTGCTTTACACAGCAAAAGAAAACAGTGTGAAGATCTTTACTATCATTATTTTCTTGAACTGTTTATTTCCCCACCATCATCATGTTTTATGTTAACTTGACTAAATCATTAATTATGCCAAGTGAAATAAAGCACAGTGAGGTCCATCGAGTGGTGCTCCTCTGCCTCTGACCAAGTCTTCAGTCTTTGGGAATCACAGGTCGTTTTTGGCTTGCTGCTGTACAGAATTAATGTTTGCCTCTTTCCTCCCTACCTCTTCAGGTTACCAAACTGTGATGCCAAATCAACCACAAAGCTATCAGAGTATGATAGGAGTTCAACAGCCACAAAGTCAGAACCTGGTCAGTGGCCAACATAGCAATATTGGAAATCAAATGCAAGGCATGATGGTCCAATATCCCTCCATGCCTTCTTATCAGGTGTGTTTTTTAAACATCTAATTATACAAATGCTAATCTCCAAATGAACCAACCTCAACCACACTAGTAACCAACTCAAATAAAATCCACTTAAGAATTCAACAAGTTAGGCCTTTCAATACCTGTTAAAGGTGTATCTTAAAACTCATTATTATTATTTTGCCATTCTTTACATTAGATGATACTTTTTAAAAAACATTTTTAATTGTATAACATATACACAGTCACTATACTGAAAATGTTTTTAGGAGATGTCAGAAGGATGTTAATGTCATGCTCTTGGGTGGGTATGTCTTTTCAGGTATCAATGCCCCAAGTGTCACAGGGTGTACCACAGCAAACATATCAGCAGCCAATCCTCATCCCTAACCAGTCAAACCAAGGACCCATCCCTGGCTCTGGTGTCCAGGTCTACTACAGTGTTATCACACCAAACCAACAAAACTCAATGAGGTAAAGTAACAGTGCTTCAATGTAATTACTTTAAAATGAACATAATTAAGTTAGCAGGTTTAGTGTGTGTGTGTGTGTGTGTCTTTGTGTGTCTGTGTTTGAAAATGAGATGTTCGTTTTACCTGTCATGGTGGACATGAACTTGAGTGATTAAAGTTGGATGCCCTTCCTGATGCCCTGCAGTGGGTTCAAACCCGCAGCATCTGGCTCATCAATTCCCGAAGCATGTGCTCTACCCCTGAGCTATTGTGGTATGAATATATACACATGAAAATCTCAGTCATGCCAATTATTAAATGTTGTGTGTCTTATTCAAGCTTGGGTCCTCTACCAGAGGCCTGGGAGTTTTAGGGTTCTGCACAGTATCTTAGCTGTTCCGAGGACTGTAAAGTCCACTGAGGCCAACCTGTAATTTTTAATAATGGGCTACACAAATGAAATTGAGTTGACTGCACTCGTCCAGACAGAGACCTCAGATGTTGTTCCTGGAATCTGTTGAAGCCACTCTCGCAGTTTGCAAGTCTCAGCCACTAGTGCTCTTATTAGCTCTGGGACTACTGTGGATTTCGCTTTCCACATCCGATCTAGTTCTTTCTTTAGCTCTTGGTATTTCCCTGGCTTCTCATGCTATTTTTCTTCCTGATGTTGCCATTTCTCAGGATTGCTTCATTAATCACAACTGCTGTCTTCTATTCTTTGTTGACCACCGCAATGTCTGGTTGGTTAGCAACACCTGCTTGGCACTCTGGAATTTTTCTTACTTGATGATCGCCTTGACCAATTATCAGATCCAATATTCAGCAATTATCAGAATTGTTTTCTTTATCCAGTTTCCTATAAAATGAATTTTTTAAAATGCTACTTTGGCTCTATTGTAGCCATCTCTTGCTCTCTTGTCTGGAGTCACCACTCTGTGGTCTCGAGCAATGTTCCATTTATAGACTGGAAATCACAAAAAAGAGGTGAATCAGTTCAATTGGATCAGACGTTTATTTGGAAACGTTTCGTCACCAGGTGACTTCTTCAGACTGAAGAAGTCCCTGATTCACCTCTTTTTTGTGATTTCCATACCTGGATTATTGAGCATGCATCAAGACATTTATAGACTGGAGCAGGTCGGGTGTGTGAATGGAGCTGTATTTAAAATTTAAGGCAGCAGATATTGCCGAAGTTGCAATAAACATGAAAATACTCTATGCTGGAGTTGCAAAAAGACCGAAATTTAATGATCTATGTCTATGATGACAGCTATGCCCAGCTTTCCAGTTCAGGCCCATGAAAATGTATGAATAATTCATGTTTGATCCATTTTGATATACAGCTAATTATAATCAGATGAGTTCATTCATGTAGCAATCACTATATCTTTATAGTAACATTGATGCCAGTGCAACTAGGACATATTTTGGCCACTATGTAGTGAACATAACATAGATCACCCTCATGAGTTGTTTTTTATTACATGTTACTAGTGCAGTGCCCTTTCATCCAAACTTGACACTCAAAAGAGTCAGGGTGTAATCCCCCCTCTGACCACAGTGTGGACTGCAATAGTAGTAGCATGGTGCTGTTTGATCATTGTGTACTTTAGGAGATCCAAGAAGACCACACAGCCCCCTTTCCAAATAAATGGTGAGAAGGGAAGAGGATCAACAAAATCAAATTCCTTGGAATCCATTTAACAAAATACCTCTCATGGTCCCTTACGTTTCCCGCCAGGTGAAGAAAGCTCACTAGAGGCTTTTCTTACTAAGAAAACTCAAAACAAGGAAAATATCCCTCTCAGCATCTAGTGAACTTATACAGAAGCACCACAGAGAGCATCCTCTGCTACTGTGCCATCATGTGATGTTAGCTGCATTACCCAAAAAACTGGAAAGACTTGGTTCAGATGATAAGATTGTCACAGAACTTGTGAGAACTGTTCTCCCAAATCTGGATACAGTCTATGGTAGCCATCTAGATAAGAAGGCTAGCAACATAAGTAGGGACCCAGCCCACTCAGGTCTCAGTCCGTTTGTCCCCTTGCCATCAGGGAAGAGATGTAGGGCCATTAAAGTCTGAACTAGCAGACTGAAGAACAGCTTCTTTCCCAGAGCTTTAGCTTCCATCACCCCACAACCTCACATAGCTTTTGGGAGATGAAGTCTTGCCATGCAAAAGTGCATTTTTATACAGATAGAAGACACTACTTCTAATTTGTTGTATTATATCTATTTATATTGTAGTCTGTACTGTCACTGTTTACTTGCCCCATTCAACTGTCATTCATTTGATGAATATGGATGATGCTACCTCACTATATTCATCTTATTTTTCTAGTCTCTATTATTGAGCTTGTTTTTTATCTCATTTTTCTGTCACTGCTAGTTTCTGAGTTACCAAACATCATTTTGCCGCACGCCATCGGGGACATGTATCAATCTCTATATACTTTTATCTCATTTGATCTGATATCTTTCTGTAGCGAAGCCTCCCAGCCGAAGAATGTGTGTGTGTGTGTGTGTGTGAATGCCCCTCTGGTCAAGATGTTTCATCCACATATATTATTGCTGCTATTTTTGTGATTGTAACATAGGTATATAATCTAGTATGTAGTTTTGAGGTTGATAGTAGATGAATAGTGTATATACTGGTACATTTGATGACTTGGTATAATGTAGTAGTGGGAATATATAGCATTGTGTATGGGCATGATGGATTGTGGCATTGTGGTATGATGCATGGTATATTATATGGGCAATGATTAATCTAATATATAAGTTTATTATACATAAGGAATAGGTTGGCCATTGGACTACATACATTTTTCTTATTATTACTGTAAACTTAATTCATTTGTTGTTTAGCTGGCTTGATGGCTGTTCTTACCTCTACTGGTGCTTCCATATGCAGCTACACACAAGTGAAGGGGTCACTTTGAAAGCCCACACCCTACCCCTCTCCTGCAGGGGCCTCTTTTAGTAGGCCAAGCTCAGGATGATTTATAAGGCCAGGTACCCAGTGAGTCTTAATATAACAGTGCCGGTCCCTTGTGGTGAGGGGCTCTCTATACACCATCTTTCATTTTGGCTGCTGTGCAGATGCACTATATTCCTCAGGGTGCTTGCCTGACTCTAGCAGCTGCCTCTGTGCCTTGGGCTGACACATCATCCTTCGCTTTGCTTATATCTTTATTAAATCAGGATGGAGGAGCCTTGAAAACTGAAAGAGGCATGACTTAAATTTGGTTACTGAGCCCTGATGACAAATGCTTATTGCTGTTGATTTGTTTTGATTCAGTTCAAAATGAGGTCCATGGCGATTTCCACCCCCTCAGCGTCATCTCCACTGGTGTGTGATGAGGATATTTATCGTTTCTCTAATGTAATACAGGCTATTGATCTCCTGTGTACACTGTTCCATTTGGGTAATTTATCCCATCTTTAGGCAGATGAGCAGGATTCTGCTTATACTAAGTGAGGCAGTTCTAGGAATGAGCTGCACAGAGTGCTTTAGAAACTGTGTTTGTGTATTTCTCTAACAATGATCTCCTTTTGTGTAGCTCCTCAGTGGGTTTCCTGCCCCCTCCAGGTTCGGAGCAAATGCAGTTCCCGCGGCCGTCCTCTCCCTGTAGTTCTCAGCAGATCTCTGCACAGCAGTGCTCAGGTACACAGCTGCACCCCATCAATACAAGGTTTCAACCAGCAACTCAAAATCATTGGCTGTCAACAAACTAGCCAAGCAAAGAAAAACCATCCAGTCTTTGGATTGTTAAGACTTCTTAACTGTAGAAATTATACATGGCACAAAACATGAACCAAGTTTGGTGATAAGTTCTCAGGTTTTCTATTTAAATCAACTGATGAGAAGAGAAAACAGATCTCAAAGTTGAGCTTATCTTTTTTACCTTTGCCTGAATGTAATCCCTGGGTTGTGTCCTATTGTTTCCAGTCCTTCATTCACCTTTTAATTGCTAATACTGAACAATTATGTCCACTCATTCCCCTGGCCTTTCCTCAGCTTGGCTCTCCAGGGGATGATCCCCTCCTTGTGCATAGAATTTATATCACAGTACACAAAGGAAGGGGTGTCATCAGGAGAAATTACTTCCCACTGAATTCTTCTTCAAATCAAAATGGTTTGAATCGGTGGAAAAAAGAGAACATGGGGGATGTCTCATTTCCCAGACCATGCCATAATAACCAGCTTCAAGCAACAAAAGCGAGTTAGTCATGTCTGAACGTCAACCAGCCCAATACCATCCCCCGCTCCGTTCAGCTCTGTACTGAAGGGCTTCAAGGTGCTAATTGAAATTACACTCCAGCCTTAACTATCTAATTATTGAACATGTATGGGGTGGTGATTAAAAAGTGATTCCTCTGCTTCTTTGTTCCCAGTTATGGCCATCTCTGGGAAAAAGAGCCTTCAATGGTTCTCTGATTCCAAATTTTCTGTTTTATGTCGTTTCAGTTGATTTGAATTTTCCTATCTTGATGAGCCCCTCTGATCATTTCTAACCCTTTCATCTCCCCTTTTCTCCTTGAATAACCTAATACATTGGGGAAGTAAAAGGTACCATCGAACGCTAATATGCGATTACTAATTTCTAACACAAGTAGTTGGAAAGATTCTAACTGTCTGCAGGAATTACCAGGACAGAGAGAAAGAGAGATGGTCAATGGATTTGTTCTTATACAGCACTTTTCTAGTCGAGCAACCACTAGAGATTTACAATGAATGCCTCACATTTACTGTGCCCCACAATGAGTTGTGAACCCGTAATGCCTGACTTCAAGATGCATGCTCTGCTGCAGAGACACTGTGGCTCTTGAGGAAAAAAAGACCAGATTAAATTATGGATGGTAGTGATGGAATACTGTAAAATATATATTGTGTGATTTCTGATGGGGCCCTGATAGCTCAGTGGTGAAGCGCTCACTTTAGGAACTGATGAGCCAAAGGCAGTGAGTTCAAACCCACCACGGGGTCAGAAAGGGCATCTGGTCTTAATCCCCCAAGCCCCATCTAACGTGGGGACTGATATAAAATGGGCCTCTCTTATGTTGTGTTTTCTGCTTGCCCATATTTGTCAATTCTCATTTAATTCAACACCACTTCACATAAATTTAAACAGAGGAGAACTAATGACAGTACTATGGATTTCTCATACATCAAGAATGATGACTGAAATACCATAGGTGCCATTTGTTCATGTGATACTTTACACTTCAGCTCCCTGCTGCCAGTTTATTTGCATGCCTTCTTTTTACTCCTCCTTTACATCAATAAGCCATATTCAAAAGGCAGCTTTTTCTCTTGGCCAAGAACAGAGCCAGGATGAGCGCTTTAAGACACTGTTTGGTTTAAGCCATAGTTTAAAAGAAAGTAATTACAGTTAAGCTAAGTACCTTCAAAGATCTCCTATAATAAGGCCAAGCATAGATCCATAAAATTCTCCATATTCACTGTT
>OMLC01011424.1:13612-26493 GCA_900302585.1 Regalecus glesne | reverse complement strand
CCCCGGGCTTCATCATCTTTTTGGCATTTTGGGTTGTCGTAAATAAGCCGGTGAGGGGTGAAAAGGTCAAGAGGACAAATGGCGGCCACATCACGGGGTCAAGCTTTCATGCAGCTATTCAGGATGAGGCAGCAAATAGTGAACAGCCCCTTTGCCGAGGTTAAAATCCCATTGGGTTGGAGTGGTGAGACAGACGAGATCCGAGAGCTGCTTATGGACGGATCAGGTTGGGTTTGAGTCCAGGGCACGGTGCGGTGATTCTGTCTTCTCGTTTAGCAGCACCGATCTCATCAGCAGGCGGAAGGAGAAATAATAAGAGACCATGGACATGATAAGATCAGACCCTCAAAGAGCCGAACACGGGGTCCTCTGACCCGCGTTAATCCTCTGTACAGATCACACGGGTCAGGGAGGCTCGTCGGCAGCCGCCGGCGGCATGGAACACGCGTCCTCATAGGATGAAGTAAAAGCAGCAAGTGTGCGAAGGGCTTTGCTCCTACCCTCTGTAAGGCTTCTGTAAGTAGGCCGATAAGCCCCCGTGTAGCATCAATCATCAGCCAGACACTCACTGTAAATGGGATTACGTGAAATTAAAAGCTAAAACATCATCATCTCTGCTGTCCCACACGTGCTCCTCCCCTCCTCTCTCCTGTCCCTCCCCGGTTCTGCGGAGCACACTGGAGTTTGCCATAATCAAAGCAGACGCAGTCACGGTCATGGAGGAATTGATTTCTACTAAATGAAGGACGTCTGCAGGATTCCTCGTACTTGGAGATGAGAACGGCTTTAAGGCTGCCTGTTGATTCGGGGAGTGATTGCTCAACTCGCTGCTCTTACTCGTTGTTATTCGTCTTATTGTGTCGCGAAGGGCCGTTTAATGATCTGCGGGCTTCAAGGTTGAAGAGCACTCTGGTTGCTATATCATGGCAGAAACATCGATGAACAAGGCTTGCTCTCAGAAACACACGTGGGAATGACAGGGAGCTGACTCGGCTCATCTGCACACACCGAGGGCCGTGTTCCATCACTCACCTGAGGGACCGGTCCAGCTCTGACTAGGGGGGTCCTGAGGGGGTCTCAGACCATGGGGGAGATATAATCCCTCCACCTGGTCCTCAGTCTACCCCGTGGCCTCCTCCCAGCTGGACGTGTCTGGAACACCTCACTAGGGAGGAGACCAGGTGACCTCCTGACTAGATGCTGAACGTGAGGAAACGGGTCTCGTGAAATAAAAACCCCGTGTCCAGATGAGCTGGTCCCACGTCGTGTGACGTCCCTACCTGGGTTATAGTGGGCACGCAGTGAGACGTGCATGGGAAAGGGTCACAGCCCTGCTGCTGGTGGGGTCGTGTTCACCTGTGAGCCTGAGCCTTGGTTCTGTGAGCTCCACTGTAGTTCCCGAGTCTCCGACATTTGGATTGAAGATAGGATCCGTGGATCGAAGTATCCCCTGAACAGACGTTGTCCTCCGACTCACTCCCCTTAAAGCTGCAAATTAATTTCCAGCGGTCACCCTTTGGCAGAGGTACCTGGGCCGTGTCTGCACTGGGCTCATCCTTTATTCTGAGTTTCCTGTGGCAGCTGGGCTGTTAAAACTCCAGTCTTGTGAGGCCGGCACGGCTTTCCATGAGGGAAGTTGAGGAGATCTCAGCTGTCCAAAAAAAACATTCCAACATTTTGAAATGCTCAGGTTAAAAGACACTTAGAGTAGTGGAGGAGGTGCTGGAGGAGGTAGTGGAGGTGGTTCTGGAGGAGGAGGTGGTTCTGGAGGAGGTGGTGGAGGAGGAGGTGGTGGAGGTGGTGGTGGAGGTGGTGGAGGAGGTGGTTCTGGAGGTGGTTCTGGAGGAGGTGCTGGAGGAGGTGGTGCTGCAGTCCAAAGGCCACTCCTATCACCCCGTCCTCTCATGTGGCTGGGGTAGCTCAGTGGTAGCTCAGTGGTAGAGTGGGCTGGTGACGGGAAGCTCCTCGGGGATTTAAGGGACTAGTTTTCTCACTCAACTGACATGTGTTTGGAATCCGGACCTCCTGGAACTCTAACGCAGCCCACATCAACCACAAATAGAGCTGTGTACCAACAGTGTCCGTTGATAATCAGACTGGTGCTCCGCTCCTCGGCCCTCTACACACAGTGTGTCGAGCTGTCCTTGAGCAAGACACTGAGCCCCCCTAAGTGCCCCCCGAGCACCGGGCTGTGGCCGGGCTCACTGCTCCTGTGCAATAGGCTGGGTTGAATGTGGAGAACACGTCCCACCGGCCTTGCTCGGTTGACAGTAGAACACTAACTTTCAGACTGCAGCCTCTCTAAAATGAAGCCTTTCAGTATTCTGTAAATCCAAGATGTGCCGGCCGACTTCCCACTCAACACTTTTTACCACCAGTTTAGGGAGCACGGCCAATTCTCTGCAGAGCGGTGCCCAGTAAAATAACACGTAGGGCCAAGCACCACTTTCAGCCAGATCAAATAATGATCTTATCATCGCATAGGGCTGTAAATTCTCCCTCTTAATTCCACGACTACCGCTTGGTTCTGGCCGAGGGCGTCGCATCTCCGGGGTACGACGTGGGGAACAACAGGCGACACCAACCCGTAACCCAGGGCCATGTCTCGTATCCTGACACCAGCTCGTCACTTCCTGTCCGAGGAGGTCAACACAGCGGCTCAGACCACTGCACCTCCTGTTCAGCACCACAGCCCATTAGAGGGGCCCAATGCTGGCCATCAGTCCCACACGTCCAATCACAGGGGCTGCGGTAGGCCAGGGGTACACCGCACCCCTCCAGGGCTGATGGGCCAGAGGCCGCGGGTTCAAACCCCGGCCGTTCTCTAGCCATACTTCCCCTGTCCATACTTGATGCTGCATTGCACCGACTACTGTATTGTAGTAATTGTTGTCTTTTCTCATTCCAGGCGTGTGAAGTTTTGGCTGAGCCGGGCCCAGTCTCTGCTCTATTGCAATGAGCATAACGGCCTTGGCTCCTTCGCTGAGGAGGTCCAGAGCTGCAGCTGCCCCGTGGAGCAGCCCTCCTGCCAGGGGGTTATTCCCTGCTTTGTGGGGGTTTCCTCTGCATCCTGCTCCTCCTGCGCTGCTGACAACCTGACCCGCTGCGGGGCCTGTCACCACGGCAGCCTGCTTCTTCTTGGCTCCTGTCGGCCCAGTATTGCCACCTCCCTGGACCACTACCTGAACTTTGAACTGGACATGCCCGACACCGAGGTTTCCAGAACTTTTCCAAATGAATTAATTTGTCTGTTGTTTCTGAATGTGTTTATGGGTGTATTAGTGATGCGTCGGCCTGTCAGCGTGCGTGTGTGTTCATCTAACCTCACGATGTCCACTCTGTTCTCCAGGTGAGGTATCTGCTTCAGCGTCTTGACAGCAGGATCGAGGTTCATGCCATCTACATCAGTAATGATGTCCGCCTGGGCAGCTGGTTCAACCCTGCCTGGAGGAAAAGGATGCTCCTCACACTGAAAAGCAACAAGAACAAGTCCAATCTCATTCACATGCTCATGGGCATCTCCTTCCAGATTTGCTCCACTAAGAATTCAACGCTGGAACCGGTGCCTGCAGTTTACGTGAATCCTTTCGGGGGCAGTCACTCGGAGAGCTGGTTCATGCCTGTGAACCAGCCCGACTTCCCTGATTGGGAGAGAACTCGACTGGATGCTGTGGCCACGTCCCAGTGCTATAACTGGACACTGTCCCTGGGTAACAAATGGAAGTCCTTCTTTGAAACAGTGCACATCTACCTAAGGAGCCGAATCGTCACCGACGACCCGGCGGTCAACGAGACGCTCTTCTACGAGCCACTGGACCTGGACGACCAGACGTCCAACCTCGGGTACATGAAGATCAACACGCTGAAGGTTTTTGGATACAGCATGCACTTTGACCCTGAGGGCATTAAGGATCTAATCCTCCAGCTGGACTACCCCTACACAAAGGGCACTCAGGATGCAGCCTTTCTGATGCTGTTAGAGATGAGAGACCGAATCAATCGGCTGTCACCGCCCGCATCACAGCCGCTGGACCTGTTCTCATGCTTACTGCGACACCGGCTCAAGCTTTCCGCCGGCGAGGTCGCACGGATCAAGGAGTCTCTGCAGACCTTCAATTCCAAGTTGCCGAATTCCTCTCCTGAACCTGAGCTAGCTCAGCTGTGCAGTTAGCTAACTTAGCCAAGCCTGGCTCCCGAGCTACCATCAGGAGCGAGCGAGAGAGAGAGCGAGCGCCACACTTGAAAGAGGGGAGTCGATGTTGATTCAGGGAGACCTACAGCTGGAAAGGAGGCCGGACACAAGCGATGTCTGGGACGCAAACCGTCTGAAGGCTATTCCTCCCCAGAAGTCTCAAGGGCATCAGCTTTCCTATGGTCCTGTGGGTTGGTATTCCATTTATGTGCCAATTGTCGTATTTTTTTTATTGGGGGGGGGCCTTGAAATTCCTGCACTGCCCTGTGGCTTTCCATAGACTCATCTCTGGACCGCTGGGAGAAGATCAAATACTGCGACTCTCTTTTAAAGACTCTGGAAAGCCGCGAGGCTTACTTTGCTATTACTGCCCTGCTTCTGACAGTGCCAACTGGACCGCTGGACGAAGCCGAGACACTGACACAGTGACCACGTGGCCAGGTGCGAGACCTTAGGGACAGTGGTGATGGTGTCACTGTGGACCCCGAGACATTGGCCCTGCGAGGTCAAAGGTCGTTTTACTGAGTGAGGAGGAACTCTTGGCGAGCCCGTGAACCCGGTCCTCTGGAAGGGGACTCCTCCTTTTCTGACCCTGCTCTCTTCGCTGACGGAGATTCTCCAGGGAGGGACAGAGGGGAGACATGAGTCACGTTTGAGTTGTTACGCTTACAGCAGTTGAAAACTTTAAAATCCTGAACCCTGTTCAAGTCTTTGAATATTTCTTTTTAAGTCCTGCCGTCCGTTTTATCTGGCATTTGAAATCTTGTACGATAAGTATCTGTGCTTAAGTGGGAAGCCCATAAGTGACGTTCTGTATTTGGCAGTGTAACTATACCAAAAGAAAGTGAACACAGCAGCAACCTGAATGGCAAAACGTTTTAAATGTTGAGTTCCATCTTTTCTTCTTGGCTCTAGCGTCCTAAATAAACCTTCTGATGTGGTGAAAGGTTGGCAGATATAGCGCTGTAAATATTGCTCCATCTAACCTAACGGTGTGAAGACGTACACATTGCTTCATAGATAACCAAGTGCAAAGACCCCCCCAAAAAAAAGTATTTATGACCGAACAAATCATGCCTTATAGGAGAGTCCGTGTTAAGATAAGAAGCACATTTAGCTCCCCGTGTTTGGTTTCCCTGAGAAGCCGGCGGTGCGTTTTACGTGTCAACATCTTGAACGGGGGGACACGCGGCCTGGAGGGCGGGCGGTGATGTAGCCCGGACCTGTTTAATGCCACGCACGGCTTCCGCAGGGCTTTTGGGCCGGTTCGTTTTACGCTTTGATTTGATGTTGTGCAGCTTTTAGTCACTATAATGAAACTAATGACACCATCCAGCTACTCTCCGCAGCCCACGGTGGTACTTTCATACTCAAGTGTTCTGCAAAGCCTCTTATCCAATGTAAGTCACTGTTTCAGAGATGGATAAACTGACTGATACCTGTCTTTACAATACATTGTCAATGAGTTGGCTTAGTTTTTTTTATTCGTTTTAATCATCATTCATTTCCAGTCCAAGCAACAATCTGCTCTGTATTCTGCTCTTGCCGGGCAGCGGTGGTTCTTGGGAACTGCGACCTTGCCAAGATCACACTTGACGTGATTAACATTGATATCACAAATTTAATCCCGAGACTGGATCCACCATTTCCCTATGGAAAGAATCCTGGTGTTCCTGGATCCCTTCCAGGCCAGGCTGGCTCACTTGTGTGAAACCCTCCAACAACCCACAGTCCCTGTCTGAACATCCTTGTTGGAAGCAGGCTGTCTTATGGTTCATGTTGGTTTCAGGCTACATGAAACCCTATGTGGACACCAACAGGTACTTTCCAGTGGGCTGATGACCAAACTTCAGATTTCCTCCATTGTGCTGGCCTTCACACAGAAGGCGGAGAAAACGCACTAGTGGACAACCGACTCATAACCTTCCAATCACTCTCGACCGCTAGTGATAAATTAAATGTCCCCTTATAGACAGAACCTGGCGTTTTTTACAAGATGAAAAGCCAATTTCCTGGGTTGTCAGGGGCTGAAGGAGAACCAAACTTGCACTGTCGCATCGCATCAGGCTTCTGGTCCATCTGAGAGAGCGAGAGCAGGAGAACAAGGGAGGAAGTGGGAAGGGGAGACGGATGATGAAGGAAGAGAGCAGGAGAGACGGACGAGCAGGTCGGCCAACGTTTACAGCCTGCGTTTTCCTCCTGGTTGTAATGAGATGGCGAAGGAGTCGCTCTGCATCGAGTTAATAAACAGTTATTCATCTTCAGCGTGGCAGTCAGGAAACAGGAGCGGCTTTGCCCTTGGGCTAATCTATGGGCCAGTGGAAGACAGCCAATCCATCAGAACACTCTTTAGGCTGCATTGGACCAAGATTCTGAACCTCCCAATGAGAGAGAGAGAGAGAGAGAGAGAGAGAGAGAGAGAGAGAGAGAGAGAGAGAGAGAGAGAGAGAGAGAGAGAGAGAGAGAGAGAGAGTTTAAATGGAAAAGGAAAGAACGAGGGGAGAGATTGTGAGAAGGGGGTGAAAGGGGGAGGCTGCTGGCTCTCTTGTGATTTATGATGCTTAGAAAGTTGGACAGACTGAATTAATGAGGTAGAATTGGTCAAAAGACTGGTATGTGTGCATTTATTTCCTGGTTTACCTGGAGGTCGTTGGGAGCAGGCCTCCATAAGAGTTTGGTTTTAGAGTCTCAAACTTCATTTTCACCAATGGATCCCAAGAGACGTCCCGTAGACGGGGAGAGAAACAAAGTTGATGCTTGTTTGACCTTGAGACAGGTCACATCAGTCCCTCATGGCGGCCTGCTTACTGAATACATTCCCTGAATTCTCCCCAAGCTTCACTCGGCCGGTTCATCGCCAGCATCCAGGAGGGGCCGATGCTCACTGATGGCAATATGGCAGGATTCTGTTGCTTTACTGTTGCAGCCCCACTTTGGTGCCCTCCAACACTTATGTGAGCCTTTTCATCATCTATAGCATAGGGGGGCACCATGCTAGCTCCACGGTAGAGCATGTGCCTCTGACAAGCCAGAGGTGGCGGGTTCGAACCCATTGCAGGGCATCAGGAAGGCTAAATGGCTTTAATCCTCCTTTAAGATCCATCCACGTCCATGTCCATCCCACAACATGTGGACTGATGGTGATATGTCTCTCTGTCTATTTGTCTGTCTCTCTCTCTCCAGCTCTCTGTCTATCTCTCTCTTATATTTCAATCTATACATGCCTGTCTTTCCTTAAGAAGGCCTTCTGTTCATATACTTCTGTGTCTCCGTCCTCAAGAAGCCCCTCCGTCTGTCTATGTCTCTGCTCCTGTAACTAAGAGAGCATCCTGTCCTTGATGCTCTCTTTGCCAGCATGCGGCCTGTGGCTGAGGACTCGGGAGACTCCGTCCTCTCGTGCTGCTGCTCCGTAGGCTTTTCTCCCTGCCTCGGAGTGAGAATGACTGAGAACGACAAAGGGGACATTAAAAGTGGGGGAAGAGAAAGGACCAAACGGGCAGGAATGAGAAGACCGAGGGAACAAAGGGTGACAAATTGTGGAAGTGAAACAGGCGGACAGGCAGAATGACATGTAAATACTCAGTGGGGGGGAGCGGCCATCCCTCCTGATTACAGCTCTGTCATTTCATTGGAGGCTTGGCCTGTGAACAGCGGCTGGATGATATACAACAAAACTGTACAATTTGTCCTTCCAGCACGAGTTGAGGAACTGTTTTCAAAAGAGACACGGAGACCGAGGAGGGCTGGTTTCACCATCTCTGTGCCTGCGGTGTTTTCTTTTGCCTCAGTGCAAATGACCCACGACAGCCAGAGAGGAGACGCTGTCGATGAAGCCGCACGGGGCGGAAAGAGGAACCCGAGTTATCTGTACACACCGGGATGACCACAGCTGCTGTGGCAGCTCAGCGGTAGAGTCCACGCTTCAGGATCTGATGAGCCAGAGACTGTGGGTTCGAATCTGCTGCAGGGCATCAGGAAGAGTATCCGGCCATCCATGTGAGTCTGTGTCCACCCCCACAGGACGGTGACTGAGGAGGACATGGGAAACGTACCTCTCTAGCCAGTGGATGACATCCAGAGCGGTGCCGTGGACTCCTCATCCAGGACGTGATGGACCAAAGGCAGCAGGATTGGACTTTGGCCTGGCCGGGGGAGGAGCGCGCCGCTGCTGTGGGGTTTCTGTTAAGAAAGACAACACACACCGAATATCAGTCAGACTTTCTCCAGCTTAGAACCTCGCAACAGTGTCTGGATCCCTCTGATCCTTTATAACGCCACCCCGAAAGCCAGAGGACCACATCTCCCCCAGGTGGACCTGTTCATCTGGACATGGTGCTCATTGAACCGAGTCATCGCTCACACAGGGGACATCTCCAGTCTGAGCCGGCTGCAGCGCCCCCACCTCACAGATATGACAGTGCCGTATCTCAAACCATCCGTGGTTTCATCGGCCAACAGGCCATTCACTGGCGTTCCAGCGGTGATGAGCACTGTTCCCAGAGGCTTGGGGAACAGTTGTCCAGCATTGTACGACGGTGAAAGAGATTTGCTCTTTACGACCCCATGCATCAAGACACTGGAGACCCCATGTTCCTTCCTCAAACAGGGCTGAGATGGCAGTCGAGACCCTCTTCAGAGAAGAGGATGAGTCCACGGTTTGGCAGCAGCACGGTGAGGCTAAAGGAAAGTCTGCATCCAGAGGACACTCGAGTAAAACCCAAAATGTGGCTTACCCACTCAAAGTGATGCATGGCTCGAGGGCTGCAGCAGCTCAGTGGTAGAACGTGTGTTTCAGGAGGTGACGAGCCAGAGGCCGTGGGATCGAGCCCACTGCGGGGTATCAGGAAGGTCATGTGGCCGACTGGCCGCAAGAGGAAGCTGGACAATGAGCTGACATGACAGCTCTTCAGGCTTCTTCCCAGAAGTCAGAAAACGTAGTCTGCAGATCGTTCTCCCAATCAGACCCCTTCTTCCTTCAACCCGGTCCCTGTATTCCTGGGGTCACCACAGTGGATTTTATAGTTTCCATCGGTACCATTTGAGGGCACCCAGCAGTGGTTGCCTCGGCTGCTCCAGCCGGCATACTGATCTGGCAGGTGGCCTTCCTGACACAACCACTAACCCTGTGGATGGGAGCACAGGTGAAGTGCTGGAGGACATCCCAGCATTCATGGACCTGTGCCCATGCCTGTCACAAGATTCTCCTAATATGCCCTGATCGTGTTCATAATGGACTCACCGGCTGGGGATAAGAGGTAGTAAAAGTAGGAGAAGTGGAGCTTGGGTGAGGTTCTGGCTCTCAGTACCAAATCTACACCCTCAGTAGGAGGACTGTGGGGCCAGAGTGAACCAGTACTAGCAAAAATCCTATAGTTGAAGGAATCAAATTGAAACACTGCACACAGTTGACCAAAGCTGCCAACGAACTGTCTGAAGACACATTTTCCAGGCGAATCGTGCCTTCCCTCTCCAGAGAGGCTAATCCAGGGTCAATGCCAGCTGGCAAAAATAAATGATTGTAAATAGGCGTCACCTGGGGAGAGTAAACCGTCCACAGTGGTGCCTAAACTGCGCCGAGTGCCGACAACACCGGGCTTGGATGTGCATTAGGACACGCTGAATGCCAGTCGTGTGACAGCTCCAAGCACAAAAACCATCAACATCGTGAAGGAGTTCAGACGCCAGCACATTAGACAAACACCGGCCATGAGGGCTTCCGCAGCACGGCGAGGTCCATCTCTGATTACAGGCTGACAATATCTGAACTGGCACAAAATGGAAGAATCCATTTGCTTTGGCTTGATGGATCTGTGGCGAGTGACTTGGCGTAAATAAGGACTGTAAGATGTCGTGGGGGACGTGAACACGGTTGACTCTCGTCAACCTCTTCCCCCACATCGGCGTCTCTCCGGCGGGCCCCTCGGAGCCAAGCGAACGCTGGGACCGACCAGAGGCGCCGATCAGACGGCCTAACACGGGACGGCCGCCTGGTCTAGTTGGGCTTTGAAGGGACGTGTGTAGGAAAGTATTTACTGTGCAAGTTGTCACACCGAGAACGTTAAATGATTAAACTATAGTCTCCATCATAAACGGAGACCAAGTAGTTTACTGCCAGCCCTCAGCGGGGCAAATGTCTATTTAAAACTTGGAAAGAGGTAACCCTCAGTACCTTGTATCCGGCCTGCTGTTGGTGCGTTTCTCAAATCCGTCCGTGTCACAACACCGGATAATTAAACAGTCCTACCTATTGTTACAGAGCAGGATAATTTTCAATCTTTGGTGGGGATTTTATGGCGTGAAGAAGGAAACCCTGTTGGTATGACGGGCCTTCTACACATGACCTGACCGTGGACACACTGGGCTACTGGGTTTCATTTAAACAGGATGGTTAACTACATTCACCTGTTGTGTGTCAGCTACTGTCCAGCCAGATAACCAGGCTGTATTTAGACTTGCTACAACTACTGTCACTTCCAGCTGCTCCCGTTAGTGAGTGCCATGGTGGATCCCCCATCTCTTCCTGTCCTCTACATCTTCCTCTGTCTCACCAGCCACCTGCATGTCCTCTCTCACCACATCATAAACCTCCTCTTTGGTCTTCCTCTCCTCCTCTTACCTGGCTGCTCCATATTCAGCATCCTTCTCCCAGTATACCAGCATCTCTCCTCCACACATGTCCAGACCATCTCAGTCTGGTCTCTCCTGAGCTGTTCCTCTGATGTACTGGTTCCTACACCCAGAGAGTGTGATAAACTACTAGGTAGAAAGGGAAACCAGAAGCACTGAGGCCCTGATAGAAAAGCACTACAGTGCAGTGTGGGTATAATGTGAGTTTAAAAGGGGGGTTTGACCCTTGTTTCTTGTGCTTCTCTACAAATCAAAACGATTGAATAATGCTTGTCACAAATTGAAGGAACTCGGGCCTGTTGTCACTGGTGCGAGAGGTGCACTGAAGGACTGAATCAAGGGAAACAGCTGCAGGTGAATCTGTGCATTGAAGGGTGATAATGCAAGCAAACTGTGAAGATGACCTGACAAATGACTGAACACAGCAAAATAAGAGACTTTGGTGGGTTTGACTCGCCGAATAACGACCATCTGAGCTGCTTCGTTGTTCCCCCGCTCGTGGTTGAAAGCTATCTGACAATTGGATGATGTGATACCTTGTGACTTGACAATGTTGATGTATTTTTAACCCCATGTACATACGGACGCTGCGCTACGACCAACGAACAGCCAGGTCAGACATGCCCACCGGTCCACCCTACAATGACATGTGCTTTATATTCCCCTGGGTTTGAGGTTCACAAATGTCTCTGTGTTTTGAAGGGGATGTACATGTTCTTATATTAAATGATAAAAGTTTAGTCAAGTGTTTTGTTCTTCTCTTCATATCCTAACAGGTCGTGAATGTGTTGCATGGGTCAAAAGTTATATCCAATCTTACACCTTTCCGAGATGTGGGTCCGTGTTAAAAATCAATTTAAGTACCACACACGCCAACAACACAGATATCCAGCTAAAGCAGCGGATCACAAGTCCACAATGTCTGGAACCTACACAGACATTTGGTCCAGTGTCTCCAGAGACAATGGGCTGTACACAGTGAAGCACAGCGGGCCTTGAAAAGAGCAGTTTTAACATCATCTGGACACATAAGACATCTGCGTGTCGACATACTGGTTTGTGTGTACATTTTACAACACTGCCGCTGCACATCATCATCATTACTTGGTCATATCCCAACAGTCAAAGAAATGTCACCATGAGAGAAGAGCTGCGGAGGATGAAACACCAGAATAAACACATTCATGCGCTAACACTTGATCGGATATGACCCAACCTCCAAAAATGTGTCAACAAGAATCCTCTTTCTGACCTCTAACACATTTTGGCTCTGATACTTTGGTTTGTCCCTCATCACTTCTCTCATTTCCTCTTTGGATCAATAGAAATCCAATGAGCTCCCCCTCAGGTTAAACGTCTGAGCAGCCAGAACTTAAATTTGACCCCTATCAGCATCTGTAACTGCTACCTGTGATTGGAATTTGAAGTTTTGAGCTTCATCTCGGCCTGAGAGAGCCTCATTCCAGTTACAGCCAAATAATGTTCAGGACAGATTAATAAAACCCCTCCCGGACACTGCCGGGAGCTAAGAAAAGAGAAAGACAGGGGAGTTGGACAGGAAGAGAATGTGAAAAAACAGAACGGAATTGACATGCAAACCTTTGTCCACGCTCGGGCAAAGATCTGTGAATCGATTGGCTGATGCGGGGCTGACAAACTGACAGCTCCATGCTGATTCCTAAAGGACACTCAGGGAGGGAGGGGGGTACTGGAGTACAAAGAATGGTAACAGTTTGCCAAATGGATGTTCTCAGTTCAGGGATACAACAGCAGCCTGAATGACTTCTCAGGCCCTCCAACCACTGATGTCACCAGTCTGCTCTGCAGTCAAGAGACATGGTGCAGGAGTCCTCAGGCATGCTCAGGGACAAACACAGACATCTGTTACACAGGCACAAACACACAGGTACGAGAAAAGTCATTAATCCAACACCACTTGTACCGGCTTGAAATGGTCCCTCATGAGTTGAACTAACATACTCATCACATTATCCTTCATATTTATAAAAGCTCAACTGTAACGTCAGGTTTTGAGGCTATCTGGGGGTTATTTAGACGGGGG
>OMLC01011413.1:2122-12235 GCA_900302585.1 Regalecus glesne | reverse complement strand
GCTGCGATAGGCTTAAACTGTTGGGGGACTTCCCATGATGCACTGAGCACCTCTCTCCTCCCCCTCTCCATCTGTATCATGTTACTAACTCCCTATCTTTTCCGGAGTCCTGGTGCTCATCGTCTGGCAGGTTCCTGTGGATCGTGGTCTCTCAGGTTCCTGTGGATCGTGGTCTCTCAGGTTCCTGTGGATCGTGGTCTCGGTGCGCCTGGCTGGATCTATTTGTTTGTTTGTCTCTTTCTCTCCCAAACCCAACCGGTCAAAGCAGATGGCCGCCCACCGAGAGCCGGGGTCTGCTCCAGGTTTCTGCCTGTTAAAAGGAAGTTTTTCCTTGCCACTGTCGCCTAAGTGCTTGCTCAAGGGGGTACTTGTTGGGTCTCTGTAAATCATGGTTTCGCAAAGAGCTTGGTCTTTTACCTGCTCTATATGTAAAGTGTCATGAGATAACTTTTGTTGTGATTTGGCGCTATACAAATAAAATTGACTTGACTTGACTTGACTTTTATAGATATTGATAATATCGGTTTCTCCTTTTGAGGTTGGGTAAGAGGATAGACTTTGTCCCAATTTTGGCATTTAGTGGTTGGATTTATACTATTCATTACTTCTATAATGCACTCATAGGTAATTACTGCTGGGACTATTTGTAGTAGGGGTCTAGGTCCCATACACACTACAAAATCTGTGGTGAAGCTTTTGTAGCCTGCTCTACCATTAGTAGCCAATTATTACTAATTCCTGAGACACCAGTTGTCATTTGAAACCAGTTGTCAACACCTTCTAATGCTACACTGAGAGCTCTCACACCAGCTTGTTATGTATAGTTGTTCATCCTGGGCTGTTCTGTGGTTCTCATAGTTTTATTAATACACACAACAATCAGAAAATAAGGGTCTACGCCCGACGTCCAAGCCCACAGCAGCAGTCCCCAACAGGAGGTGTTAAACAGTGTGGCATTTGGGGGACATATTTCCCCGTCGGGGAGAGAAAGAGTCAACCTAAGCTGTTCTCCTGGATGGCTGAGACTTACTTTATTTAAAAAAAATCTTGCTTCTTCTCTATGGCCTGGAGACCAATATGGTCCTGCCTGGGTTGTAATTAAAGCACTCCAATCAAGTATTAAAACGTGTCCAGTTAGGTATCAACAATAACCTGACAAACATTTGCCTGTGATTACCCAGGGTTTCACCCCCAATACGCAGTTTCGAAACCCTTTTAACGCTTTTATACGAATATCTACAGAAGTGGTTATATCGGAGGGCACTGTAACAGTAATCGAGTTATTATACCTCCATCGTATGATTCATAGTTGCTTGCATTGGTCATTTAGATCTAGTTAAAGGCTAGCTCCTATAAGTCTTCGTGTGGCGTGTCTGCCCTTTCTGGGAAGTGAATAGAGCGGAGTGATTTAGAATCGTGTAATTATTATGCTGCGGGTGACATGGTACTTGGAGAGGCAAGGCGCGATACTCGTAAAAAATAATAGTTACTATGATAGCAGAAGTTACAAAAGCGGCAATTATTGGTGATTGTGGTAGCGACTCTACTGGGGCGCAAAGGCCTATACATGTTCAATGTTTTTCAAAGATATTTGTCTATCTGATGACGCCCTTTCTTCTTTCTTCTGACTAGAGGGAGGACTACCTCTAAACCCAAGTTCACCACCAGAGAATTATTCTGCCTCTTGGGAGGGGTGGGAACCGTCGGAAAGTGTGTCACTTTCCTGCTGGTTATTGGCCTGGTCTGCGTTGGTCAGATCCTGTTGGACCTCATCGATGGATCGCGTAGGCTCCGGTGCAGCCGCACACTGGGTCCAATGGTACCATGTATTGCCTTTCCCTTGTAGTCGCACAGCGTGAGAGGTCCTCTCTGTTACTTGATGTGGTCCTGTGCATCTTGGTTCTTTCCACTTTCTTTTGATGACTTTCAGGAGGACCCACTCGGCGTCTGGGGTGGCTGTCTGGACCCTGCCTTCCTGGAGTTGAGTTACCTGTTTGGAGAAGGCTGACACAAGGCGTTGAATATAGTATTAGTATTGCATGTTTTTCAGTGAGGATTTTGATGATTTATTACAGAGTAATCTGTTTTGGGGACCCGGAAATGGCCTCCCTGTCTGCAGCTCATGTGGGGACAGACCCGCCCCTTGATTAATAGAGCAGTGGATTGACATTAGTGCCAGTGGCAAAGCATCTACCCAATTCATTTTATTCTGCGCACAAATCTTTCCTAATTTGTTTTTTATATTTTGGTTCATCCTTTCCACTTTCCCTTGTGATTGCGGATGATAGGCAGTTCCAAACTTCTGTTTTAATCCTAATAATTCTTCCACTTTTTGTAAATCCTGATTTTTGAAATGGGTGCCATTTTCAGACCTAATTCTTTTGGGAAAACCGTGTCGAGGGATGTAATGGTTGATTAGACACTTTGATTACAGATTTGCAATCTTCCTTTTTTGAGGGCCAGGCTTCTGGCCACCCTGTGTAAGCATCGATACACATGAGTAGGTATCGATAGCCTCGGACTAAATCAATCATGTCAGTAAAATCAATTATGATTTATTTTCCCGGGATTAGTTCTATGAGAAATGTCCCTCTCTTGGGCTTCAATGTTGGTCTACTATTGTACTGGGCACATATTTCACATGAGCTTATTTTTTCTTCGACCATGTCTGTCATGTATGGATGCCACCAATGTTCAAGATTTTTTAGCATCTGTCTTGTCTACATATGACCTATCCCATGTGCCTCTGGGCTGCTCCACAGCCCCTCTTTCTCTATTGCTCGGTGGGCTTTCCAGGAGGATTTTTCCTCAGGTGATGCCCACTTTTGGAGTCTCATGATTTCGGCCATATTGGGTTCTGGTTCCCAGGTCACTTCTGTGGATATCATTAGTTTGCTCTCTACGTATCCAGCTGCATCTTTGGTGGCTTGTTCAGCCGCCTGGTTTCCTATTCTAGTGTTATTCCGGACATGGCCTCTACATTTGACTATAGCCACTTGGTGCGGGAGGAGTATGGCAGCCGCCAACTCTTTCATTTCTTGCTAATGCTTTATCGGTTTACTCGAGGCCATTAAAAATCCTGCTCTAAGCCATTGTCCTAATTCCACATGGGCTGCTCCTGCCGCATATGCAGAGTCTGTGTAGATGTTTACTACCTCTCCTGTACTTAGTTTTAATGCTTCTATTAGTCCATTTACGTCGGCTCTTAGAGCGGATTGCTGCCCCACCAGTGGTTCTGCCTTTCTAACAATCCACTCTTGTCCCGTGTCCTCTACTACAGCGTAGGCTGCCTTTAGGCCTTCTCTCTTATCTCTGTAACAACACCCATCTGTATACAAATTCTTTGCACCTGTAATTGCTTCTCCAGTTAAATCTTGTCTGACCTTTTCCTGTTGTCTTATCATTTCACAGTCGTGGGGCTCTACGTCTCATATGCCTTCTACCATGTTAATGCCCTGATGTGTAAAAGTTAGGTTTGGGGCTCCTAGAATTTTACACGCTGCTGTCTCGTTGGGGACAGGGTAAACGCTTGTGAGTTTATATATGCTGTGATACTATGTGAGGCGAGTATCTGCAGTGGGTGTCCCATTACCAAGTGTGCTGATTTTGTAATTAATTTTGCAACCCCAGCTACGTGGCGAGTGCATTCCGGTTGTCTTTTCTCTATGTTATCCATCATGATACTAAGGTACATGAGGATCCTTCCTGCTCCCCCTTTTCTCTGGAACAGCACTCCATTAATAGTATTTGGTGTTCCAGAAACATCCATGTAAAATGGTTGGGAATAATCAGGAATGAATAATGATGAATGACTGCTTCCTCTGTTTCTGGGGTCCAATGAATTAGTGCTATCAAATTTCTCATAGCTTTTGCATTGACTAGGGACCTGAGAGGCATTGTTAAATCGGTGTAGCCGGGCACGTAGGAACGGCTGTATCCTCTAAGGCCGAGGAAAGACAGTATATCCTTGACCTTCAATGGTTTTGGATATGACAGGATCGTAGATCTGTGGGAATACGACATGCCTGTGCCACTTTTTGATATTAGTCTGCCCAGGAAGGAGACCTTTTGCCTGCAGATCTGGAGTTTGGATCTGCTGGACTTGAATCCTGCTTTTGCCATCCAGGTTAGGATTTCTCCCGTAGCCGTCAGGCAAGCATCTACCGAGTCTGCTGCAATGAGTAAATCATCAACATACTAGATCAATGTTTCCTCTGGTGGTAACAGACAACCTGACAGGATGGTCCTCAGTTCCTGATTGAATAACCCTGGTGAGAGAGCGAACCCTTGCAGCAGCCTGGTGTATCGGTATTGTTGGCCTCTGAACGTAAATGAGAAAATGTCTCTGCACTGTAGATTGGGGGGAAGACAGAAAAATGCATTAGCCAAGTCAATGCAGGTGAACCATTGATGAGAGGGTGAGAGGTTAATTAGTGCCACATATGGATTGGGCACTGGGGCTGTGGGAGTAATTAATATGTCATTAATGGCTCTGAGATCATGCACCATTCTATACTTTCCCATTCCCTTTTTTTCTACTGGGAGGATAGGAGTATTCCAGGCTGAGCATGAGTTTTCCAGTACTCCAGCTTTTAACAGTCCTTCAATGCTGTGCGCCATTCCCAACTCTGCCGCAGGTTTGGGCCCGGGTATTGAGGAATCCAGATTGGAGGCCCTGTGGAGACTTTAAAAGACACTAGAGGAGAAGAGAGTGGTCTTACACCACTGGGGCTAACAGACCAAAGGTGGTTCGGCATGTCAGATATTATAGCACCACCCAAAGGGTGATTATTATCGGTGTACATCTGATCTCTTTTTGTGATTAGGTGCTCCAGAATGGATGTGTCTTGCGTGTCTACTGAGCACCTATAGGTATCAGCAGAAGGGGAGTACAAGATCCCCGGGGCGTCTGTGCTTACCCAGTCAGTGAGGGCTAAAGATCGCTTTATCATTCCCCATAATTCTTTCACTGCGTGTTCAGGATTGAGAGCCAGCGACACATGTGGAGCGCTATTATTAGCTTCCATGTACCACTGTTCCTGGTCATTAGTCAGTAGGGCAGAGGCTGCTACTCCTTCAGGGGCTATATACAAATCTTTACACGTAATTATCCATGTCTGCCCTGCTATTGTTTTAGCAAAATTGTCTCGATACATGATATCATCACAATACATTATTAGGTGCAATGGGTCAGGTGGTGCAGCATAAGGCCGCAAGGTTCCAATCCATGACTTCCAGGAGAGGTAGGCTGACAGAACGCCTCCGTGTGAGGGGGTCTCGGGGTTCAGGAGTGCCCAATAGACGTTTGCGGATGGATCCCAACCAGCCTGTACAAGGTATCGAGTATTTCTGGTCATACCTTCAGAGTTGCAGGTTATAGAGGAGCCATCAGTAAGAGTCACCCGAAGTCCATTTGGGCCACACAGGATAGTGGCTTCGAGTTTCACGAGCAGGTCTCTTCCGAGCAAATTTACGGGCAAGGTTGGTGAATATATCTAGGCGTGGGAGACTCTTTGTTGACCGATCATGGTTGGGAGGAGTTTAGTGATGGATAGAGTTGGTTTTACCCCCGAGAACCCTACAACCGTAGTTTGAATTCTTGAGAGATGCGATGTTGCAACAGAGTTCATGGAAGAGCAGGTTGCTCCTGTGTCAACCAGGAAGAACAGTCATTTTTCTCCGACTCGAATTAGCACCATGGGGTCTCTCGTTGACTTTCTGCCTGGGTTGCTCGGTGGGGTGTGTCAGTATTATATGAGGTCCCACTTTCCGTCTGGTCCCCACTGGCCAACTGGCATCTGCCGGGCGGGTGGATAGCCTCTGCCTCTGGGTCCTCCTCTTTGGGGGCGTCCTCTCCTGGGCCTTGCCCTCGGACCATGCCATCTGTATCCTCCCTGCTGTGTGATTCTGTAAGGACACTTCTTAGCCCAATGACCTGATTCCCCACAATAGAAACAAACAT
This sequence comes from Regalecus glesne, assembly GCA_900302585.1. Classification (NCBI taxonomy): domain Eukaryota; kingdom Metazoa; phylum Chordata; class Actinopteri; order Lampriformes; family Regalecidae; genus Regalecus; species Regalecus glesne. Next base: position 6,273 of record OMLC01011413.1, on the reverse strand, counting down.
TCTGCCACTCCCCTCGTCCTGTCCCTCTGTGCGGAACCTCTGGCCCTCTGACCCATCCTCGCCCATGCACTGGTTCCCAGGATTTATTACATCCCTGTAAATTTGCTCTTTCTGTTTTTCTTTATATCCTTTCCCCTGTGGCTCTGGTTCTGGCTTCATTTAACTGAAGGTTCAGGGGTTGAGCCTGCAGCTCTGTGAGCTTTTTTAAAAATCTTTATCTACGTCTTCTTTAATCAGGGCCAGCTGGTGTGTGAAAAGAGTATCCCGAGTCACAGAGTCAGTTCCTGGCAATAAGGGGTTAGCACATATTGTCTTCCTAACGTCCTCTGGAGTTCCGTCTAACAAGGCCTGCCTAAACCATATTATCTGAACTTGATCAGAGTTAGGATTCATTCTTGTGTGATTCTCCCAAATTTCCTTACACTCTGCGTGGAACACCTGGGGATTCTTAGTTGGATCCCACTCTAATTTTGGTAGGGACGCCTGCTGGGGTCTTGGAAACCTCTCTCTCAGTGCTCTGGTTACTGCATTGCTATATTGACAAAACAGCCTCTCATCTGGTACGGTCAATGTGTCTGCGTTTATTTCCACCTCCCTTAGGTCTGAGGCAGTAAGGGTTCTGGCCAGCAGAGCGCGCAAGTCTCCCATTGCCAGAGTGGTTCCTGCTGTGAGTTGGTCAAGGGTTCTGAGCCAGCCGGGGGCTCCTTCAACTATGGGGTTAGTTTTTCCACAATGGATTGTACATCCCCCAGGCTCCATGGCTTGTATCTTTGGCAACTATTGGTTGGTATCAGTAGCATCTGTTTCGCATCAGGGCTTATGCCTTTTGCACGGGGCCATAGCTTATATCGAGGAGTGCGTTGTTCCTCTCCAGAGTCGTCTAAATCTATTAAATCTTCATTTTGAATGGAGCCGTCCTCACTTTCTGATCTCTCTTCTGCACTTCTCATCACATTGGAAACACATTTTTTACTTTTGGTCACCCCCTCTTCCTGTTTCCATTCACCTATCAGGTGCATTATCACTGCGGCTTTTTCTCCTTTAACTACGGTGGGGGCGGCCGAGGTCGGTGCTGCCTCTCTCTCTCTAAACCGTATTTTCGTGCCTTGAGATTGAGATGTCCCTGCCTACCGGGTGGAGGTTGACTATTCATAAGGTTTGTTAAATCTCGTATCATTCTGTCATAAAACTAATTGCCTTCCGCGGGAGATAGGACAGGGGGAGGAAATTCCTCCTCCCTTTCTAGACGGTTGCGGAATAGATTCCGGGGTTACAGTCTGACTGAATCAGTATCCGTGTCTAGTCCTGATAAGTTTGCAGGGGTGGGTTCGGCCTTGGAGTCGGAGTCTGTGATAAACAGTTCTCCGCTCTGCACCTTTAAGACCGGATAGAGGCCAGTGGTGGCCTGGATTGTCGGGTGTCTACTCATTGGGGGAGAGGGAGGGGCAGGGGCATAAGGAGGGGGAGCGTTCTTGTCTCTGTGTTTCTCACTATCATTTGAGTTCCCTGTTTTGCTCATATCTTTTTTCATCAGGTGGCTCACAAGTGGCCACAACATTATCACCTTGCTCCACTCTCTCTCTTCCTTTTCTGCCTCCTCCTCTTTTTTCTGTATTTTCCATTGCCTATCCAGCTTTTTCTGTTTTTCTTTTTGTGCTTCTTCCTTTTCTTTCCTTTTTGTTCTACTTTAGCCCAAAACAACTTTCCCAAGTTTACTCCTTCTGTTGCTGTCTTTTCCTGCTCTTTTAATTGTTCTTTTATTTGACTGTCTAATTTCCCTGCTGTGTCTTTTGATTTCTTTTCAGTATGTGTGTGTGTCAGTGCCTGTTTCATGGTGGACACTTGATCTTCTACACTCTTCCACGGCCCAGCATGGCCCCATTTAATGCCACCGGTAACACCTCTTTCTTTGCTCGCTTTCTCTGTCATCGTCCCACTGTTTCACTGCCAGAGTCAGTGGTCAGCGTGATACTGCTGTTGACCGGATTTTATACTCCCCTATGTGTATTTCCACTATCCTTAGGGTAGTGTATTCCCACCTCACAAGTCTAGGTTGGTATTTAGCATGTTCCTTATGGGTTTCCGCTGACTTTCCTGCATCTTTACACCCAACACCATGTTTTATTTAAAAAAACCTCATTTTATTGTAGTTATATTTTTCTTTATTATAGTTATCACTCCTACGCGGTAGGACCTACTTTCGACTATTATAATCTCCAGTGTTCAATCTTACAACGATACAAATACACGTAGATATGAACAGTGAATGGTTCTCGTGACCAAACTGAGTGTGACCAAAAGACAAGCTTCTACGATAACTTTTATTAAGGACCCGCGGTCTTTCGCTGGGTGTTTAAGATTCACACCACACATCAGTCTTTTATTTCACTTGTCATCAACTACCCAAACCTCCCAATACTTGACCGGTTTCTCCTCGTCCATTCCCCACAAGAAGTATTTTCCGATAGCTCTTTTGTATTTCCCTATACTTTCTCTATGGTTTCCCTATATTTTCTCTAAGAACTCGGATTTACTCAGACTTAGGACACGAAATAATTTGGAGTATTCAATTATGCAGATTCAATAAAACAGGTTCTGTTTACCTTTTTGTTTCGGCGCCGCTCGTGTCCGTTCGTGCTTTCTCACTGGTCAAACCGGAGAATCTTGCCTTTTCTGAAATCCCGGACGAGCCCCCAAACTGTTGAGGTGGTCCTTTCAGACACTTTACCTCTCCCGGGTGCAGTTTTCAGAATAAGAACAAGAGGCTTTTAAGAGATAAGATTCCTAGTAATTTTATTGATATCTTACACTCAGAGAATAATTAGCTGCAGCAGCAAAATTCAGAATGCATTCCGGAGATCAGCCGCACACTACCATCCAGGTCTGTGCCCCAAGCTGATCTGCCCAATAGTTTACATGGCGTCTTTTTGTACCTTAAACTTGGGAGAAGTTGTCTATTTTCGGTTTCTATTTCCACACTTGTTTATCAGCTCTTTGCTTGTTACCTTCTTTAACAAGAACATAGATTGTGATGAGTCAGCAGTTGACTATGTACAACAACAGGATGTTGCTTAAGTCAGAGCGCCTCGGTCCCTGTATTTTAGATAAGTCCATGTTAAAGCTGAGTTTCCTTTTTAGAGCTGCGGGTTCGGGTTCTGCTATCCGAACTTTCTCTATACAGCAAAATGCAGAACTGAGCAGGTATCTTTTCACACATGGTTTTGACCTTAAGGTGTAAGTATAGTCCAACAATATCAGACAGAGTTGATGCTTACATTGCAGATTTTTATAATTTCCACAAGTTGTTGTCTGAAACATACTTTTAAGGCCACCGTCATTCACAATGTCCAGGAGTTGATCTTCTTCTAGCACAGACAGGCTCAATTCACCACGTTTTTTCACAAATGGGTCGTGGATCCTTCTTTCGCAGTCCGTGGGCCTTTTGTGGTCAGGAAGTACGGCTCAAACTCTTTTAAAAGCAAAGAAAGGTGATCGCGCACCAGCCGGGATAATGGTGGATCAGGCTCAGTCTCATCCAAAATCCCTGAAAATCTTTGAAACATGTCAAATATCCCTCGGTTCACTCGCCGACCCCACAATTCCAGTTTATCTTTGAATGCAGCTACTTTATCTGCCAACTTGAAGACAGTTGTCAATTTACCCTGAAGTGACAGATTAAGTTAATCGAGCAGGTTGAATATGTTGCACAAATAAGCTAGTTTTGACCCATTTATTTTCACTGAAATGTGCTGCCAGTGGTGACTTTGTTTTGATGCATGCTCAATAATCCAGGTAGGGAAATCACAAAGAGGTGTATCTGTTCAGCTGGATCAGAAGTTCAGTGACCAAGTGGTGACTTTCTTTCTGAAAAAAAGCCTCTGCAGCGGCTCTCGTAATTCAAACATCCTTGCCAATGAGCTGCCTAAATTTAGATAGCCACTTTGCTTCAGTGTGTAAGAACGCGTTCGTTCTCCGCGTCCCTCTCCTCACGAAGTTGCTCGAACAGACCCGAGTTAAGGGCATGGGCTTTGATGTGGTTAATCATTTTAATGACATCATTCAACATGCCGAGTTCCCCACCCCGGCACGGCCCACGCACCCGCCCGGCTCGCACGGAGCTCAGTATTCCAAGCGCCTCCGTGGGGCCAAGG
>OMLC01011404.1:1037-16511 GCA_900302585.1 Regalecus glesne | reverse complement strand
TAACAATGCATCTGTTCACTAGTGGTCAGACCCTGTCAACACACTGTGTGAGCAGACTCTGACCTTTCAGCGCTGAAACTCCAACAGCTTAATAAACACACAAAGGCATCCTTCTGGTTCCCGGTCGGATTCTTCTCACCAGGAAATCCTCAGATTTTAACAACATCTAGCGATCGCTGCAGCTCCTCTACGGACATGGGAACAGTCTCCATGAGTCTGTGGGACTGTGTAAGGAGGAAGCAGTAAATGGAAAATATCCCTTTGAATGAGCTTTTCTTCCTGTCTGTTTGACCTACAGAACTCTTTCGCATCTCCACCTTCGCTCGCTTCCCGGCCTCGGGGGTCACCGAGCGGAGCCTGGCAAGGGCGGGATGGTTCTACACCGGCGTGGGCGATCGAGTGCAGTGTTTCAGGTGTAACGTGACCGCGGAGGGCTGGCAAGCCGGAGACTGCCCCACGGAGAAACACAGGCAGCTCTCTCCTTCGTGCTCCTTCATCCAGAGCTTGCCGTCTACTGCCAACCTGGTCTCCTCCTCTCACTCGGCTTTCTCTCCGCTGCGGAATGTCCCCGTTATCCCGGTAAATGTGAAGGATTTTGGTCATTTTCTAAGTGAGTTGTTCTTCTTTTATGGCAGTTGGCAAACGGCTTTTGGTGCATTGCCACACCTACTGGACTGGAGCACGAGTCCAGCAGCCTTTCCAAACCACCAGATGGTTAACAGAAGAACCAGCATTCTGTGTGTTAATCCTGTTGAGTCCAGAAATGGAAGTAAAAAGCCGTTATTTCCCAACATCTCTCAGACTCGGTACCTCAAACTGCCCTGAGGAGTCACCCGGTGTCTGTTGCTGACTGGGGTCGGGGTTTTCACCTCTGTAACGAGCCTCTGTGGTGCTAACCTGAGAGCGTTTGCACAAACACGTCTCCCAGGATGACTGCACGGCTCTCATGTTATGATGTCGTGTCGATCACATCTATGAGGATGAAAGCTGCCTGACAGTGTTGCTCTCCCCTCACTCAGCTCTCTGGTCCAGGCCCACCTCCGGCCCCTGGTCCCAACCCTCCTGGAGTCAGCCAAGGGGAAGAGGCGGTGGGCTACCTGAACATGGGCTTCACCGCTCCACCACCGTCCAGCCCACTCAGCTCACGTGGTGTTGAAGACATGTCTCACCAGAGGCCACCGACCTGCAACAACCCCAGCATGCGGCGCGAACAAGACCGCCTGGAGTCCTTCCACGCCTGGACTCTGACCATCATCACCCCAGCCGAGCTCGCCAAGGCTGGCTTCTACTACCTGGGCCAGGGGGACCGAGTGGCATGCTTCAGCTGTGGAGGACAGGTGTGTGTGTTAGGGTCCCACGGACACTACGACCAACACTTTACTGTGAATCTACACTGCTGCCTCTTGAGGGCCTCATGAAAACACTGTAATTTTGGCCGTCTTCCACATTTGCTTGTCCCAATTGGGAAAACACCATTTTCATGAAGCCGTCAGCACACAGGTATCTTAGACTAGACAAGTGACTTTCATAGACCACATGACATAATTTAATTCCCCTCCCTCTCTCTTACACAGAGAGGGGGAGAGAATGCTGAACAATCTGATCCTTTCATGAAAACCTTCATTTCCTACCATCCTCCTACTTCCCCACTCACCAGGGTGGTGCTGAACCCTTGGGTTTCGTCAGCATTCCACTTGTCACACCACATGACCACAGTCCAGATTTTATGACCCTGCCAGAACTTGGGTCAGAACCTATGACTCCATGGATTGGCACTGTCCTTAACCCCGTCCCACTGAACCACCTTAGACAGCTCACCAGGCAAACCATTTGGCCACAGTTTGAAAGACGTCAGGGTCTTAGTGAATGTCTGTAGACAGGCGATGGATGGCTGACTGAACTCTAACTCACTGACTCCTAGCTAAGCAACTGGGAGCCAGGCGACCGAGCCGTGTCAGAACATCAGAGACACTACCCGAACTGCCGGTTCGTCCGAGGGGACAGAGCGGACAACGTCTCCCTGGCCGGAGGTGTCGGTTCTGTACTGGGCTCAGCTACTGCTCTTGGGGTTTCTCAGCTGTCCGGGGCTGCACCAACCCTCAGCAACGTGTCCAATCCAGCCATGCAGCAGAGTGAAGAGAGGCTGCTCACCTTCGTCAACTGGCCCTCACGTATCCCTGTCCGTCCTGAACAGCTCGCCAAGGCAGGCTTCTACTACGTAGGTGAGGACTTTGTCAACTCATCAGCGCATCACAAAACTACACAGCGTCACTCAGTCCAGTGGCCCTGACAGGGAAGGGCCCATCTGTTGACCACCTCTTCCAGTTCAGGGCCACGGACTGTGTAAAACAACACAGTGAATTCCTAATGCAGGTTTCTAATTGATTAGTTAGCATCATTAAATGTGTAAAACAGGTCAGCGTGTTTCTCAGAAGCCAGTCTCACTCGCAGTCTACTGACCTTTGCCCTTGTGGGGGTAGCTAAGGCCTGGTGTGGGCACGCCGTCTGACAGGCAGCAGTGGGAGCCTCTGGGATGGAAGCGGACACTGAATGTGAAACATAAGAAGGATAAAAACCTATAATGCTGTTAAACTATCTCAAGACAGAGATGGAAAATAAGACTGAGGGGAGGCACTGTTCCGATGGAAGACCTCTGCAGATAGAATAACCTCCATGACCAGCAGCAACACCCTGAGGCGTTTCTCCCCACACTCTAACAATGGGTTCTTAGAAGGGCTGTAGATAAACAAACTCTACCTGTTTAAAAAGGGTAACGGAGGTCTTTCCTCAAAAAGGGCGCAATGATGACGTGAAGTGCTTCTGCTGTGACGGAGGCCTGCGTTGCTGGGAGTCTGGAGACGATCCTTGGGTAGAACATGCCAAATGGTTTCCTAGGTAAGTACTGGCTCTGGTCAGAAGTTGATATTTCAATTGTTTCCCATGACTTTCAAGACAAAGTCCAAGTCAAACATCACCATTGGTCATTGATGAGCCGTGTACAACAGTCTGTGTGAACCTCCGTGTGCTGGTTCATATCTTTGTGGGTTCACTCAGCTCTGGTCTATGTTGCAGGTGTGAATACCTGCTGCAGGAGAAGGGACAGGACTTTGTGCAGCAGATCCAGGCTCGCTTCCCACGGCTCTTTGAGCAGGTTGGTTGGGAAAATGTCTCTTCTCATCTCTTTTCTGTTTTCTTACACGGCGCACATGCGGCAGCAGACGTGAGGCGAGTTAGCACACACAGCAGTGGGGACAAAGCTTGTCTGTTTCTGTTTCCTCTCCGACAGCTCCTAACAAATGGGGACAGCAGCTCCAGGGAGTTTGTGGACCCACCAGGTGAGTGGGAAAACCATTTGGAATGAGAGAAATTCATTTTACAGAAGTTTGGAATTCCCTGAGATGAAACGGGGACATGTCCAGGGTGTTTCCCTGCCCTTCACCCAATGAGCACTTGGATAGGCTCCAGCATGACCCCATGACCTGACTTGGAAAGATGGGGTTTTGAATTCCCTGCGATGGATGTAGTCTCACTCCTAATAATGAATGGCCAATGCATTGCAGACAGAATAGCTGAGCACCACATTGACAGACAGCTGCTAGCAGGAGAACTGTAGATTCCTTTAGATGTGTTAGATGTAAGCTGTGCATCCGGTGACAAAGATGTCCTGTATCCATAGCTATTGTACTCCGTCTCATCTAGAAGTCATTCATCTGATTGAAACCTGTCCATCTCTCCTTCAGTGGTCCACCTTGGTCCCGGAGAGGACCGCTCCGAGGATGCAGTGATGATGAACACTCCTGTCATCAAGTCGGCTCTGGAAATGGGCTTCGAGCGCAGTTTGGTCAAGCAGACAGTCCAGAGCAAAATCCTGACCAGTGGGGAGAACTACAAAACAGTCCAGGAGCTGGTCTCAGACCTGCTGAGCGCTGAGGACCAGAAGAGGGAAGAGGAGCGGGAGATGCTGGCAGAGGCGATGGCGTCCGGTATGAGTGACTTGCTTTTTAAGAAAAAAGGTCGGTTCTATGAGGGCTTTCCTCCGGTTAACAACAGACCCGCCATTTTGGATTTAAACCCAGAGGCGTGTCGACTGGTGATACACTCCTAGCATAACATGGTTGATTCTAAAGTAATGCTACAACTTTAAACCTCTCATACCGGCCTAGCCTGCTGCTCAGCATGATCTCGTGGAGTCCATCTCATTATTTAGATGGTTGTTCACGTCGTTTTTATTACCCAATAAGAGTTTCTCTCCTGTTCATGCTTCCAGTTTTCTGCAGTACTCTCAGGTAGAATAAGCACGTGATCACTGTTTCAGGAGGACAAATGACATCTGTATTTCCTCTCCTCTGCGTTTTGATTTTCAGATGGCTTTACGTTCCTGAAGAGACATCGGGTGGCTCTGATCCAGCGTCTGAAGAGCGTGGAGTCAGTGATGGACCACCTGAGAGAACAGAATGTGATAAGTGAGTCTCCTGTTCCTATTTTTGCCACAAAATCCCCAGTGACTCTCTGCTGCACTGATGGCTATACTTCCTGTCTGTCTGTCTGTCTGTCTGTCTGTCTGTCTGTCATGGGGATTCCAAATGTAGTCTCCATCACTGTTCTCATGCTGTTCTCACTGTGTCTGTTTCTCTTCTCCTCCTCCACCCCTGGCAGATGCTGAGGAATATTCAGAGCTACAGTCACAGGCGTCCACCCAGCTGCAGACAGCCAAGCTTATAGACCTGGTCCTCAGCAAGGGCAACGCCGCAGCAGAGCTCATCAGGAACTGGATTCAGAAAAATGACGTGTTCCTGCTCAGAGATCTGATGGGTACGTCACGTCTCCCACCTAATTTGGACAGTTGGAAATTAGATGGGAGGAGTGGACAGGTTTTTTTGGTCTGAGTCCATGTAGAAGTCCTGTGGTCTCTACAGCAAACCTCAACTGTTGAGATTTGGAATCCATGTGTTGTGTAGCCCGAAGTGATCCAGCAGAAGAACGAGTAGACCTGTCCATAGACACGCAGTAGAGGTCAAACAGGGATGGGTGCAGGAAAAGAGCCATCAAACGGCAACGAGCCAACCAAGCCCTCTGAGTCTGTGCAGGCTACTGTCACAGAAGAAGTGGTCATCTCAGTTGTCTTTGTCCTGCTAGCAAAGTCACAGGGATGGTGTAGTTATCTCAGACATTACTCAAACCACCCACCTTCCAGACTGAAGTACTATTTCACATGGGACAGCATAGCTGAGGAGGTAGGGCGTTCATGTAGCAAGCAGAGGATTGGTGCCCCCTGCAGAAAGCATGTCAAAGTGTCCTTGAGCGAGACACTGGTCCCCGTGTACTGCTGCTGCTCCTATACAACAGGATGGGTTAAGTGCAGAGAACACATTACAATGACAAGTAAAGCTTCTTCACAAAAGCATAGTCATGAAACAACACTTGGCACCAGTCATCTGTCAGTTTCTCAGCCATTCAGACCAAATCTCCGTTCAAACATCACTTATGCCAACTTTGCAATTCACATCTATCCACATATATGTTCAACTTTAATCAGCGAATAGCCGGATGATGCTCAAAAGTGGGCGGTGAAGTCCACTGGCCACAAACATAGATCCTGGTTTTAGTATTAATCGACCATTGTGCACAAACACATGATCCAATAAATGATTTATCTTTTCTTTGCACTTCCAGCTCAGGGAAATGAAGCCATATCCCCAAGTCAAGATCTATCAGGTACATACAACAGCAAAAATTATATCCATGTGTGCACACACACAGACAGAAATGTCAATCAGGGTTACAAGTTGTCAATTTTCATGTATGGTCATCATCCTGAAATTAGATGCTTGTAAGGATGGTTGCCTGTTGACTAGCAGCTAGAAGGTCCTGGGTTCGAATCCTGTCCCAGGTCCTTTCTGTGTGGAGTTTGCATGTTCTCTTCATGTCTGTGTGGGTTTCCTCCCACCATTAAAAAGACATGCATGTTAGGATTAATACTCCTGCCTGGGCCCCTGAGCAAGGTAGTAGGAGAAAGAACTGGAGTTGGTCCCCAGGTGCTCCAGCTTCTCACTGCTCCTGTACACTAGGATGGGTTGAGTGAACAGAACACATTTTATTGTATGTATACACAATGTCACATGAATAAATCTTCTTCTCCAGCTTCTCTTTGCATCCTTGTGCAGCAGCATGGCTGTTCATCTGCAAACATCTTGTGTATCTGTAGATTAATTCTCGTTCTCCTCTGTTGGGTGTCTGGCATCTCCTCTTCTTCTGCAGATTTACCCATGGAGGAGCAGCTGCGTCGCCTTCAGGAAGAGCGCACTTGCAAGGTGTGCATGGACAAGGAGGTCAACATCGTCTTCATCCCGTGTGGACACTTGGTGGTGTGTAAAGAGTGCGCCCCCTCCTTGCGCAAGTGCCCCATCTGCAGAGGCCTGGTCAAGGGCACAGTCCGAACCTTCCTGTCTTAAGACGGAGGACGAGCAGAGACAGCGGGCGCTTAGGATTGTTGAATTTTATAAATGTGGCAAAGGACAAAGGGGTTGATGAATGTGAGCAGGAAGGTTGGGTTCCTCTTCCTCTGGTTATCATGTTAATTCTCTCTGTTCTTAATGAACCTTAGCAATGTTTGAGCTGGTGTGAAGTGATTAACCCTCGTCTGAAGACCTGCATACAGCACATGGAAAAATGACTGCTAGTGTGTGTTCTAGCTCCTAGATTCCACAGAGCTGTTTCCCTTTAACTTCCAAACCAATAAACTCCTGAACCGGTAGCTGCACACTCCTTGCCCAGACCCACATACTTGGAATGAAAACAAGGATTTAGTTCCTCTGGCCGAGGGCAGCTGCTATGTGGTGGACGGGGTCTTCTCTCAGGGGGGGAGGCCTTGAACTTACTTGCATTTCATATTTGAGATCAGTGTTCCAATGGTGTTATTTACTCTGTCAAAACCATGTGCTCTCTCTAGACTCACACACAGATAACAAGGGTAACATGGCTTGATTTATCCTCAGTAATCCAATTACTGAGGATATGAATGAACTGGCACCTACCAGGTCTAGACAAACTAACTTTTACCACCAACAGAAAATGGAAATGAAAGCCCCACTTCACCATTACAGCCCCTTTGTTAGAATTAATCTCACTAACTCGTTAAGCCAAGGATTGATCAGTGGCCTTGGCTGCTCCTGTTTCCCATCAAAAGAGTGAAAAGCATGATTAGATGTGGACTTTTTGTGGCCAGCTCACATGACAACAAGCCCCTAACACCATCTCAAATCAGCGTTCCTACAATACCTAGAAGAGACCTCTGGCTGGACCTGAGCTCAATTCTGGATTTTTCCATTCTATTCAATTGAGCTACCTGGAAACACATCATCAGTATTGGCGAGTTATGTCTCTTGATCAACTTCTGTTTCTTTGTAAGGACTGGTCTCATGGCTCTCATAGGACATCACAGTCTTCAGATAGACACACTAGGACTGACTCCATTCAGGTGAAGATGGAGGTGAAAGAACACAAGGGAGCAGAGGATATATCAGAGATGCTGAAGTAAATGTCAGCAGGTTACTCAGGTCACTGACACACATGGCTGAGGTAGACGGACATGACACGAAACCAAAAGATCGTGTGGTACAGAAAGTTTCTCACCATGAGGAAGTGGAGGATCCGGTTTAAACCCGCAATCATTACACACAACTTAGTAAAGAGTCGAAATTAACCTTCTTACCTGTCTCCAGAACCCCATTTTGAAGACGAGCCCCCATCCGCCGTCAATCGCTTATCCAGAGTCAGGTCGTGAAGCTCCCAGTTTCAGTAGGGGGCCCCAAAGCTCCTTCTGGCCACATCCACCAGCTCTGACTGGGGGGATCCTGAGGTGTTCACAGGCCAGTGTGGGGATATAATCCCTCCACCTGGTCATCTGTCTACCCCATGGCCTCCTCCCAGCTGGACGTGCCTCACTAGGGAGACCAGGTGGCCTCCTTACGAGATGGCTAAACCACCCCGAATAACAATGCCAAATATGAACGATTAGCGAGTCTTGGGACACAACAACGCCTTCCTCCACCATAAGTCCCAGTAGGGCAGCCTGAACTTCCACTGGCCTGGTAACGTGGTGGTGTGTATGATCCGGATGGGAAGCAGCAGGAGACTTAAGCAGAGTTCCACCTACGTCTGCTGAATACCAGACCAGGAAGTGTGGACAGGCAGCTGACTACTGACACACCTGCTGAGGGGCGTGTCCCTCAGAGCTAATATTACTTTATCATTATTGTCTTTATTATTGTCTCAAGAGGAAAGTGCAGCTTGATTAGCACGTCAGTAGCTACCACCTGTTCTGGTGAGACTACCGTGTCTCTTTCCCTAGCAGACCTCACAAGACACTGGCGTTTAGAAATTAAGGATAAAACCACCAGTTTGAACACAGCATGGCCCGGGAGGTAGGGTGGCCGTCGAGTATTGGGAAGACTGGTGGTTCGATCCTTCAGGCTATTTATGTTAAGCGAGAACGACCATTGTTGAACAGGGGTGGTGACCCGAGAGTACGTCTGACAATGCTGTGATTGATCCTATTCCCCAGTCCTCTGTGAATAGTCCTCATGACCACTGAATGTCCAGCCAATGAGCAGCTCTCATATGAACCCAGCCTTTAGTGGTGTGGTATCACTGTGTTGTTGATCAGGGTGGGGATGCTGCAGTCAGCTCAGACTCAACATGTCTCCTGGAGGAGAGAGGACACGTCTCTCTGGATAAACCTCTGATCCAGGTGAACTGGTTCACCTCTGTTTGTGACTCCACATGTTATCATGAACACTACAGTCCCACAGCATCAGGAACAACACATCACACTCAGCAGCCTGGTCATCTGTAGTACGTATACCAGCCGTGTGGGAGGAGGAGACTACAGGGAGGAACTCAGACTGTCTGTGGAGCATTTAGCCCCAGTGGACTGTGCCTGTGGCACCATGTGTACAATAACAATGCTACAGCTAGACTAGTAGTCAAGACTGACTAAACCGAGACCAAGACCAAAACAGACAAGTGTAGACCAAGACCGGTCTTGAGACATACAACTCTAGCAATAGCTGAACTTGATGTTTCCTTACATGTACCAGCACATCTGAGACTTTGGCCAAAATCAAAATCTATCATCATAGTTCATAAACACACTTCTTCACAGCTGCTTTTCACGACTCTTCCATGACTTCTCTATGAGGCAGAGCACAAAAGAACAAACTGCCATACGATGTCTTTTAATAACCAGGTACAGCGTTCTGATACACAGACATTCAGCTAACCTGATGACTCGTTGGAATCAGTAATTAAATATCGCTGGTTGTAAGCACAGAGGACAGTGTACAGGAGTACTTTGGCTTTGCCTTGTCCACCCATGGTCTCGTCCCATGTACCTGTCAAATCTACAGGTGTGCAACAGGTCTGCTCTTTGCTCTTCCATGACTTCTCTACGGCATCTAGCTTAATTTCCATGACCCCTGCAGTTTCTCTTTTGGAGTCATCACTAAAACGTTGTGATAATACCACACATATAAAGTCCGTCCCTATTTCAAATACTTGATATGAACTACTCCACTCTCAACAGCCTCTATCAGTCATATTTTGTACTTGTCCATTCAAGGCCACTGCCTGTTGAAATGCCATTAGCCCAGTATACTGTTGACAAGATAGCTAGCTAGCTGATAGGAAAGCTAGTCAGCGTAGGCAAAGGTGAACATAAAGGAACAAACTGCTTTGAAAAAAACTCACCTTCCCTCTGGAAGTTCTGGAGGTTTGACTTGGAATTCTGGGTTGACCATGATCTCATGGGCCAAAGCCATGTTACTGACTCTTTTGGCTGTCTCCATTACCTCCTCCATAGAGACAAGCCTGGGAGGACTGGCTGTGGACAAATAAATGAACAGAAGTTGAAGCAAGAAACCTCATTATAATTCCCCGTTATTCTTAACTGGTGACTCAACCATTTCCCCAATGCAAGAAGCAAGGGAAACACCATGCAAGTTCTAAACCATCAAGAATAATACATGGAGAAAGGCAACGAGGCACCCAGAGAATTAACAAAACACATCAAGAAACCTCAAACCTGTTCTACAAGGTGACCTTTGACCAAATCAAAGTCACTGGAATGGGTCTTTGATGAAATGCTAGGTCTGTCAAACTTACTAGTAATATGAGACTATTTCTCAGGGTAGACACTCCACTGTGAGCTCTTTGTCTTCTGAGCATCAACAGCAACCAGTGAAGGATGCGATGGACGTTCTTCCCCATGACCTTTTTATGGTATAGTCGGTTCAAGAGCCAAGACTCAAGATGCTTATTGTCTCTCCAGTTGTACAAGCATTCATGTGAAACTCTTAGACTGGGAGACCCCATTGCAGAAACATTAGATGAAGATAAAACAAAGACATTGTAACGACCATAGGTTCATAAGGCTCGCTAGCCCTTGGGCAACGGGTCGGACCCATTAGCTGACTGGTTGTCATGCTTGCCTTTAGTGTGGATGACCTGGGTTCTGTTCCCTAACCCTATCACCCCCCCAGTTCACTACAATACATAAGAAGAGGAGTGTGTACATACAAATATAAAGCAGTAAGCTAGCAATAAGGCATAACGCAAGTAAAGAAAGGTAAGAGTAAAAATCAATCATTGGAGGGTAAAAAGTAGTAATACTTTACTGAGTTGTACTCTTGATCTCTAAATATTTGCCAATAATTTGTTCATAAATGTGCCTTCCTATAAAAACCATCATCCCAGCCCTTGTCTGGCTAGCAGGCTAGCTTAGCATGTCCCTTTTCCTCTGGCTGTAGCAGCGCTCAGGAGTCTCTAACATCAGCTACAGGACAGCCAAGAAGCTCTTGAAACGGAGGAGTAATCAACACAGTGCAGTGCTTCTCCGTCACATTCAAGCCACAGCTTGCAGCTGACAAAGCAGTGTTTCTTGGAGTGTGACAATCTATTGGACTCCATAGTAGGACGCGTATCAAACAGCCTGATCTCACCTTGAGGAGTGTTCCCTCTGTGTGGGCTGGGGGCTCTCCTCCTCACCACCTCACCAGAAGGGTCCTGCACCTCCTCCTCCTGAGTCTTCTCGTCTCCTCCATCCTCTGGCTTGTCCGAGTCGTTGGGCATGTTTGCAGCCAGAGGCCTTAAAGAGTTGACGTGAGGGGAACAGCAGCTGTCTGAAGCTCTGCCCGGTGTCACGAGTGGCGTGGCAGGCTGTGGCGTGTCCGTCAGTCCTGTCAGTCAGCTTGTAGTGAGAGTTACCCACCCGCACCACACAGAACCAGCCGCTCCAAGATGGAGGATTCAAGACTGGACTCTAGTTGGCAATCGATGGCTGCGGATGTGTTCTTTAAACCATGACGGTGTCTCACAAACACGCCACAAGACAAGAGGGATGAATGACAACAGGATACAGTAACGGAATAAGATCGTCTCCACGACCCGCAACATCCACAAATGTTGTTTGGTGCCAGCCTTGTTCTTGTTCGGCTTGACAGGAGACGAAAGGCTGTTGACGGTCCACTTGTCCGGTGTTGGGTGCAGAGAACACGCCTCGCTGTGGACAAAACAAAGCGTTGTGAGTCCTCCCGTACAGCCGAGAGAAACCAGGCCGAACACAGTTACAACCAGATTCCCTGCTTCACCATTGCTAGCGTCGTTCTGTACTCGCCATAAATTCTATGTCATCACAGAGACCGGACCGGACTGACGCATCACAACTGGAGATGAGCTGACAGGCGACTGAGGGGCAGCAGGCCGCCGACACTTCCGGGTAAGGGTGTGACCAGAATGACGTCAAAGGTGAACACCCCCCCCTCTTTCGTTCTGCTCATTCAATGGAGCAGTGTTGTTAAACAAACACACCCATCCACCATCCACCCATCATCCATCCATCCACCCACCATCTATCATCCATCCATCCATCCATCATCCACCCACCATCCATCCATCCACCTCATATTGGAAATTATTATTATCATTATTACTATTATTATTAATAACCAAGGCTGGTGAAGCTAAGCTCATATTGTGGGTAATGAAGTGTCCTTGCACTAGCATGTGTTGCTTTACTCTGACAATAGGAGCAGGAGAGGCACACTGGGTAGTGGCACTACCAACATGGGTTGTGAGGAGAACCAGTTTGCCAGAGGTGACTGCAGACCAGGCCACATGGTCGGCAACAAGGTGGCCTAGTGATTAGCACCACATCCTCACAGGTCCTGGGTTAAAATGCCAGGCCATCCGTGGTCATCCACATGTCTGTGCAGGTTTCCTCTGGGTGCTCTGGTTCCTTCCCACCATCACAAAGACATGCATGCCAGGGTTCATAGTCCTGCCCGTGCCCCTGAGCAAGGCCGTGGGAAGAAGACCTGGAGTTGGTTCATGGTCACTGCAGCTGCTCACTGCTCCTATACAATAGGTTGGGTTAAATACAAAGAACAAATTTTGTTGTATGTATGAACAATGTTTAAAATTAAAGTTTATTCTTCACGTGATCATCAGCTTGATATTGTGAGCCTTCCCACGCTGGCAGAGACAAACTTCAGTGCATCTGCCGCCATGGCTGAGCCAGTGCTGAAAATAGGCCCGGGGCTAAAGTTACCTGGAGTGTCCATCAAATCTAATCTAATCCTGGCTGAAAGAAGCTGCTCAAATTCATGGACATGTCTCCCAAGCACAGACAACCTATCTGTGACTGGAACAGTCACCACACACCATGGTTTTGATGAGGCGGCTTTGACTGCTAATGAAATAGAGCTAGCTGCTCAGCAAAGCTAAGTTTGAAGCTAGTAAACAGACAGGGTGGAAGGTTGCCCACTAACATGTGTCGTAGGAGACGTAGGGGAAAGAGAGCTGGCAGATCTAGTGATGAGGGAACTAAGCACCGACAATAGCTAAAGCAGTAGGGAAAATGACAATGAGGGTAGAATATAGAGGAGAAGAGAGTAACAGAACAAACAGCGGTTATCAATCCCACAAAGGCAAATCTCACACAGATAGGAGGTGGAACCAGCTGGCAGTGGTGAGAGCCAGGATGGTAGCTCTCCAGGACCAGGGTCGGTGACCACTGTCCTTGGTCCTATGCGACTGTGTTGGCAGATATGTCTGATCTGCAGATGCATGACGCCGACTAAGGTCCTGACAGAATCATCCAGAGTTCAGGTGGTCACGGTTCTGTTACTTGTTCTCTGTATTAAAAGAATAACCCCAAATCTACCAAATCTCACAGAAACAGAACTGCTTCACATGTTTGCCTGTGCAGATGAAGGAGCTAACCCAATTCATATGCATTCAGCTTGCATCAGCTGGTCCATCACAAAACGAGGAGGAGCAGAAGAACAGGTGACTTCTTCAGTCAGGCTGAAGAGGTCACCTGTTTGAGTGACAAAACCTTCCTGAATAAACTTCTGATCCGGTTGAACCGATTCACCTTTTTGTGATTCCCTTACCTGGATTATTGAGCATGCATCAAGACAGCTGGTCCGTGTTGGACATGGACGCCATCGTTTGCTGCAATAAAGCAAAGGGTTTGTTTTACTGGGTTCTGCTGAACAGACTCTATGCTATTAAAAAGTGGACACAAACCTTGGCAGTAAAAACGTCATTTAATATCAACTGGTTTATTCAAATTTCATTGATGTATAAAGCAAACAAGTGTAATAACTCAATGATTTTGACAGCACCCACTACACCATTGACCAAATAAAAGCAGTGGCTCATGCATGTCAGACCAGACATTACCAGGGATGTAAAACGGACCAATCCTCATTTCACGAGTAGAAATCTGTGCAGCTACTCATCACAGGACACAGACACTTAACATCTAGAGTACAGTGAATGCAGAGTCACCAAAATAATGATGAAAGACCTCTGGATGAGCATTGTGAAATTGTTCCAGGAGATGCCTCTTTTTCTTGCCAGGCATCTTGGGGTCAAGGTGGATGCTATCTAGCAGCGCCATCAGTTCCTCATTGGTTGTCTTCTTGATAGAGTCAGCATGATTCCTGTTCGAGCCCTGATGACTGGATGAAGACTCTGCGAAAAGAGGAAGACACACCAACATGGTTACGAGTGATCATCCACTTGCAGCTTGAAGGAGATGCAACTTTTGAATCCAGTTTCCCGGACCTTCATGATACATTTTAACTTGTTGTAAAACCCCCCAGTAAAAGTCTCTCTCTGTACTGGTTCAGACACAATGAGAGGTCCTCAATCGCGTGGTTTAGAGCCAGTCATTAAGGGTTAATAGGAATGCTAAAGGCCCTGCTCACAATTAAGCAGTGCAAGACTTCTGCTGTCACTAACGGATACTTGCTTTCCAAATGATTGAAAGAGAATGCTTTTTCATTTTTGATCTTCATCATCCATCCCATTTACCTGCAACATCGAGATGCTTCCTCTGTGCGATGCTGGCCAACTTGTCACTCACCACCTTGTGTAAAGCCCCAGTTATCTAAAACGGTACATGCAAAGATAAGCAAACTCCAGTTAACAATAGCATACTTAGCATTAGGACATGATAGCTTAATGTTACTCAAGTGACCAAATGACCATCTTTTCTTTCCTAGTCACTAAAATAGCTCTAATCTCTCCAGCTGCCACTGAAAGCAGCTTAACCAAAGTTTGTACCCGAGACACTTCCAAGCCCATTTCCTGATCCTAAAAAGGTTACCATGAACTCAGCGTCTGCTGGACTAGGAGATAGATAGTGGCTCTCTCGAGTGCTACTGACAGGGGCACCAGGACTTCAAGTCTTTTGATAATAGATAGTATAGTCTCACTTATCGTTAACTTATTTCCAGGTTTCAAAAAGATGCATTGGAAATGGAAATGGAATCTCTTTTTTTTGGGTGGCAATTAGGGAATTGGCAGTGGAAAAAGATGCTATCCCCGCTCTCTCCAATAGAAGGCAACGTTGCCTTCTCTGTTGGAGCTCCAAATGCTGTCTTCAAGCCAACAGAATGGGATCATCACCACAGGTTGTTTATATGAGATGGATATCATGTTTTCATTTGCAAAACTACACAAGACATATAACTGTGGATACAGGACACTTAATCAGTATGATAGAAGTATAACGATAACCAAGCCCATGAATGGAATAATGACCTGGGCCCTACCATTGATGAAAGCACTTGGGAAAAGATATGGAGATTAGCAAAGGACATTCATATTTGTAATAGAACTAAATAATCTCGATTTAGATTATTGCACTGTTTACACATAACTCCTCAGTTTAGACACAACATAGTCATAGCAAATCTGAGCTATGTATAAAGGGTAATACACTGTGTTTGACCGTGTGTGTGTGTGTGTGTGTGTGTGTGTGTGTGTGTGTGTGTGTCCTGGTTAGGTTACTGTGCCTATGGGGAATTCCATCCTGGGGTGAAAAGCCTCAATCATGTCATGATTAGTCCCCATGGTGTGGGGGTAGACATGGATTTAGATGGAGCTTGGCTGGATGCCCTTTCC
>OMLC01011385.1:3506-14831 GCA_900302585.1 Regalecus glesne | reverse complement strand
TTACGACACTCAGAAGTTTGTCTCCAGAGCCGGTTGGATGTTAACAAATATTTCACTATTTGATGTCAAAATTCAGGGTTGCACATTATTTCACACGGTGAAACCCTTCAAGAATCGTCCGACTCGCAAGTCAGATCAAAACAAGGATCTCCAAGAAAATACGATTTCAGTTTCCAGAGACTACACCTTGCCTCATCTCTTCTTCAGTCTAATTCTCCACGTCGTCTTCTTCTCTGCTCTTTCTCCGAGAATTAGAATTACAATGCCATTCAGGGATAGTTGGGGGGCAGGGTTTAGAGCGGAGTCAGTAAAAGTGAGTGTAAAAGTGTAATCTGAGAGGGGATTGGGAAAGTGGGTGCGATAATTAGTCACATGGTTTGATATGGACTCTTTGACAGCAGTTGCTCAGTGTCGATGCCTTGTGTGCACCAAAGTGACAGACGGGGTATGCGAGGCTCCTCTGATCTCTTCAGGTCCTTGTGTCGTGAAGGATTGGCTAACACGGGAAGGGCACAGGGGATGGGGAAGGATTTTAGTGTCAGAATCTCCGTCAGCCTTCTTCCACTAGTAGACCATCCAATCTGCCTGTACGTTCAAGTGTTACTCTGCATGGGTAATAATGTTACTTCACTTCTGACTTCTAGGGTGAACAAGCTGCACTTGGCTTAAACTGCGAAAAAGATGCTGCTTGTCTAACATACTATTGACGCACTCGGAATGGTCCTTGAGACCATGTGAGGGTGTTATGTAAGGAAACGTCTGCATTTTAATTGAAAGTCATCGGAACTGTTTGGATAACAGTGTTTTCCTCTCCCCTCCAGGCTTCGGCTTTGTTACCTTTGAGAATGAAGATGTCGTGGAGAAAGTTTGCGAAATTCACTTCCACGACATCAACAACAAAATGGTAAAATAAATACACTTGGTAGAGAATTCAGAGCTCAACAGTAGTTTGGGTTTAGGGGTTACGTTTTGATCTATAGAAACATGTTTTTTTTCAGTGTTTTAATTGGAAGTAATATTCACAATAGAATACTAAGATTTGGGCTTGAGCTGCATTTTTGGGGGTTTTGTGCCTGGGGATGATTACGTGAGATTTCAGTAATGAATAGTTACAAGGGGGTTGGTTATTGCATCTTAGTGACTGAATTAATCTTTATAAATGATTAACTGTACTGTACCCCCCCCTAGGTTGAATGTAAGAAAGCCCAACCTAAGGAAGTCATGTCACCAACGGGTTCAGCCAGAGGCCGTTCCAGGGTGATGCCCTATGGCATGGACGCCTTTATGTTGGGCATCGGCATGCTAGGTAAGATGGAAGTGTGCATTAAGGTGGGACCATGATATCTCATGGTCTCTTTAGTGCCTTATTTGCAGGCACCATTGAATTAATTCATGAACATAAGCCAAGGCTAAATTATTGAGATGATTATAGATATTAAGTGTAAGTAGATAGTTAGCATGATGTGAGATTTGTTGTAAAAAATGTGGATGAAAGGTTAATTCACAATCCTTGGATGGCTGCTCACATTCTTTAAGTTTCTTTTTTGTGGCAGGTAGCCCAAGCTCCATATTTATCACCAAGGTCACACGCTATTCATGACCAAGACTGATAGGGACTACGTCATAACTTTAGGAGTCCAAAATCGAGAAGACATTGGTCAAAAATCAATCGGCCTAGATATTTTCGAGGTCTGTTTTTACA
The DNA here is from genome assembly GCA_900302585.1 of Regalecus glesne. Classification (NCBI taxonomy): domain Eukaryota; kingdom Metazoa; phylum Chordata; class Actinopteri; order Lampriformes; family Regalecidae; genus Regalecus; species Regalecus glesne. Next base: position 13,129 of record OMLC01011385.1, on the reverse strand, counting down.
TGTCCCAATTAGTCCACATGTTGTGGGGGTGGACATGGACCTAGATCGAGTATGGGGAAATAATGGACTTGTTTTTATAAAAAAGGACTTGATCTTATAAAGCGCTTTTCTAGCCTGATGACCACTCAAAGGGCTCTGCAATGAATGCATCACATTTGCCAAGCTAGCGGTGGGATACGAACCTGCAATGCCTGATATCCCAAGTGCCCACTCTACCTTCTGAGCCACTGCAGTTTGATGCCCTTCCTGAAGCAGGGATCAAACCTGTGATGGCTATATTATCATTTCCTGATGGGCGCACTCTACCACTAAGCTACCGCAACCCCTGATGGGCCTAGATATATAAACAGAAGTAGATATTATAAATGAGGCTCTCTTGTTTACATGATGGTAACAATATCGAGATGTTTAACTTATCGGTGGCTGTTTGTCACCCCCTGCTGGACGTCTGCATCCATACACCTCATTCAACATGGGTTTTATAGCTCTTAGAGGTAGCTGCAAGGGGTTGTTCCAACTTCTATATAATCACAAAGGCTTAATTTGTAAGCCATTTTATTAGCTTTTCCACCACAACTGTACTGGTGAGATTTTCCTTTGAGGTGACTATTTCTTTCATACCTGCAGGGTATCCAGGTTTCCAGACTACTACCTACACCAGTCGCAGTTACTCTGGCATAGCTCCTGGCTATACTTATCAGTTCCCTGGTGAGTCCATGTGATTACTCCTAAGTCAGCTTTTTTTAGCTGCACTAAAAGAAAATGAGTGTAAAGAAATGAAGAAAATGTGCATGGATTTGCTCTAGATGCACATGCAATACACATAAGACACATGCATGTAAATGGTTAGGGGATGACAACACACACACAAATGGACTGGACAGAATCTATGCCTGCTTGAGAATTTAACACTGATTTCTATTTTTCCTTCCTCCTCTCTCTAAAACCTGTTTAAACTAAGCCATTTTTCATCTTTCCATATCTTTAAATGTCAAACTCAAACTCATTTTTTTCCTCAAGCACACATTTCTTTGCCGTGTACTTTTTTCTCTTATATTCAATATTCCTATTTATTTCATAGTCCCATAGCCTTTGTTTGCTTGGTTAATATCCCAACTCTCTTCTTTTCCTTCCGTTTATTGTTCTTCATTAGGTACTACTTATGGGGTAGTATGCATTTCTTTGAGCTTTTTGTAACCTTGGTAGTTTCCTATGGTCAAGTGTACTTGTTTTTGTGTGATGTGTGTGTACAGCTTTGTAACCTGGCCATTGGATGGTAACTTTATTTATAAAACACCATCTCTTGACCTTCTCTGTTTCTAGAGTTCCATTTAGAGAGGACCCCCCTTCTGACTTCATCCCACCCCCCTGAGCTGGCAGGTCAGTGCACCTCACTCCTACAGTAGTGCCCCAGGATCCGTATGACCTCTTGGGTCTGACAGCTGCATTTTCAATGTTCTGTTTGTTACAGTTTGACATCTGATTCAATGTTTAATTTAATGGCTTAGAAATATTTAATTTATTATTCAACCTACATCTAATGGCTGTAATTGCTTTAAAAATAAACAGGCAGACATTTCAACAAATCACTGCCATTTTAAACAGCTTTGTAAAAGCCCTCCGAGATAAATGTGTGTGGTCCTGTGAACTACATGTTATTCTTTTTAGCCAAGCAAGCTCTTATCACCATGGGTCTTGATCGAGGGAAAGCTACTGTAGCTCTGTCTTTACACTGCCGCCTAGTGGTCATGCGTTACTTTGCATCTAACCATGAAGTAGCTTTATCTTTCTTAAAGGTATCCACTGGAGATTTCTTAGTTTTTGTTGATATTCAAAGTTTTTTCACCAGAACACTTTTTTTTAATGTCAGGAAATATAGTTGTTATAGCGTGTGATTCTTGCTAACTCCCTTGGTTCTGTATGTGCTAATCACAAGATAGCCTTAAGTGGTATAGAATTTCTTTCATTTTGGGGCCTTACCCTCCTCTTATTATGATGGACTAGATACAAATGCTAATAACAAATTCTACTGTAAACTACAGTAAAAGGACGTTTTTGTAACGTATCATTATTAGGCCCCACGTTATGAGGGCGGACACAGACCTAGATGAAACTTGGGAGATCAAGGCCAGATGCCCTTCTTAACACCCCGCAGTGAGATCAAACCTGTAATAATGAAAAGAGATAAAAATAGATTCCCTTATCAGTCCCACAAGGGGAAATTCTGAATTCTCTGCATTTTGACCCATCCTATTGTATAGGAGCAGTGAGCTGCCACCACATGGCACTCGGGGAGCAGTTAGGGGTTCAGTGTCTTGCTCAAGGACACCTTGACATGCTTTCTGCAGGACCGGGGATCAAACCTGTAATCTACCAATTGCCAGACGATTTCTCGAGCCACTGAGCTATGCCATGTAATGGCTGGCTTGTTATTTTGTGACATGCACACTTTATTGCTGAGCTACTGCGGTCCCCCTACCCTAACCCTATAGTATTTTCTTAAATCCTCTTTGGAGTATTTGAAGCAGCTGATATACAATAGCTGACAGCAGGCTACTATTTTTCAGTAAATTGAGAAGTTGTCTATTTCACTACACTATGTAATATATATCAAGTGGACGTATGATCAAATAGATGATCACTAAACATAAAAACCCTCAACTTCGCTTCAAAGTGACTAACTGAAATTATTTTAATTGTGAGTTTAGTGATTTGTGATTTGGAGACTTCAGGAAGGCTGCCAATTAAGAATACTGGGGAGACTTAACAGCAAATTCACCAGTGATAGATGCGAGATGGGTCCATCCACCCAGACCCCTATTATGGACCTGGATGGATGTAGTGACTAGAAATGAAATACCCCTTTAAATCCTGGTGTGTGTGCTGGAAGGAATATTATGCAAATAGTATGGGGGTGGGATAGTTTTGCTCTGTTAGTGCCACTGGTGCCAAAATCTGCATTGTATACCTTTAGATAAATTTACTTATTTGGCAAATCTCAAGACTATCCATCCATCCATCCATCCATCCATCCATCCATCATCAACTGCTTATCTTAAATACGGTCACAGAGTCATTCTGGAGCCCATCCAAGCACTCTTTATGCACAAGGCATGAGAACCTTGGACAGATTACTATTCCATCACAGGACTTGAGCAGTTAGGGGTTCAGTGTCTCACTCAAGGACACTTCGATGTTTTGTACATGGGTAAGGGACCAAACCACCAATCTTCTGATAACTAGAGAACCACCCTACCTCCCAAGCTATGCCGCCCCTAAACTTTCAACACATTTGTCCTAAATTATTGTGGCATTTTGAGCTTGTTGAAAGGAGGCAAAGGGTGGGTGGTCTCAACTGATAACCATAAGCCAAAATCCTTCTCCTTTCCTTGACAGTTGTTTTGGAGTAGTTCCAAGTCCAGTTTAATAATAGCATTTTCTTAGACTGTCTTTATGCATGCTCAATAGTCCTAGTAAGGAAATCACAAAACATGAATCAGTTCATCTGGATAGAGCGTATATTAATAGAATGTTTTGTCACTCATACAGGTGATATCTTCAATCTGACCTGACAGCAAGCATCCTCACATCCTCATTAAACAATACAATCGTGGTTTCATTTGTAAATTGACCATTGACTGGAGTTTCATTATTAATCTGTACTATTCACAGAGGATTGGAGAGTAGTTGTAAGAAAGGAGAGAGAAGGACAACTACTGCCTAAGTGTAACCCAGTGGTGATTCCACATGTGGAGTGAGTTTCACAACAGTTGAGATGGGTAGTTTTATAAACACCGCGTCTCAGTCACTATCAAGCCCCAAACTACACGGTAACAGGAATTGGTCCACCCTAAGGGTCAGGTCCCCTGGCACAAAAAGAGCACCATAGTTTTTGTTGTTGAGTGCTGGGAGGATTGGCATGATTTGCACATCGGGGAAACCAAACAGACACTGGTAAAAAGAATAGCACAGCACAGAAACCCAACATCTGGCCAGAACTCTGCAGTCTATACTCATCTACAGGCCAGCAGCCAGTCTTTCAAGGATGAGGATGTGCACATCCTTAATAGGGATGAATGCTGGTTGGTTTGAATAGGGAGTCAAAGAGGACATCTACGTGAAGAGGGAATAACCATCCCTGAACTGGGGGGGGGGTCCAAGAGTACATCTGTCGCCATCGTACAATACTCTGAATAGTACACATGGCCATTGAAAGTCCCGTCAATGGTCAATTTGCATGAGACCATTGTTGGTTTTGGTTATTTTGCAATTGTCATGTTTATAAGGTTGGGGTCCCTGTAGTCAGCTTGGACTGATGATGTCACCTGTACAAGTGATGACATGTTTCAATAAACACTGTATCCAGATGAACTGATTCACCTTTTTTATGGTTATTCCAGAAATTGGAGCATAACCAAAAATGAGAAACCTTTATGTGTTTTTTGAATATTTTCTATATACTTGCATATGGCCAAAAATAAAATTGAGTATTTCTTGATCAGATGATGTCATATAAGTGAAATTCAGGCCATGTTTTACTACTGCGTTTCACAGAATGAAAGTTGTGTAAAACACCAACTTTTCTCTTCTATTCCCCAGCCATTCCTTTGACGGCATATGGACCAATGGCAGCGGCGGCAGCAGCAGCGGCAGTAGTTAGAGGTAAGAGTATATCTTTGTTTCATATATGATATGCTAATAGTCCTTTCCTTGAGTTATTTCGTATCCCATTTGTGTGGGATTCATTGTTGGTTTGGAAGTCATGCATAGTCAGGTGTCATACTTGCTTACATTGATTTGATTTAGTTACTCTAGCTACTGAAATTCACAAATACAATAACAAGAAAATAGCAAAATAAAGTAGTAAACAAGAAGAATATTGCTGGTAACCATTGGCCTAGCCCATCCATCCATCATAAAGCGGTTTTCCAAAGTCAGGGTTGCAGGGGAACTGGAACCTATCTTAGTTCTCATTGGGTGAAGGATGGAGATACACCCTGGACAGGTTGCCAGTCCATTACAGGGCAAAGCAACTGAGGGAGGGAACAGTGTCTTGCTTGAGGACACTTCGACACGCTTCTCTGCAGGTGCGTTGATCAAACCTGCAACCTTCCCATTGCTAGACCCGCTGAGCCATACCGCCCCCCCCTTGCCCTAGTCTTTATCAAAATTCTTGCCTTGGCTCTGGTGACATTAAAGAAGCAGAATCACCAAGCAATGCAGCGGATTTTGATGGCCTACTAACACAAAGAAAAGAAGGACTGGTGGTGGAGGTGGATTCACTTGGTGTATGCCTAACTTGTTTAACAGAACAGAAACCTTGCATTTTATGCTTTCCCTAGAAGGCTATGTAATTAACATTTTGTAGGGGAATGGTGGTGTTGCACGATAGTCTTCTCATGTCCCACTAACAGCGGGACACTTGTAGATTTTATTATGCTCGGTCTTTGATGAAACCATGTTAGCAGCTGATGGCACATGTGAGTTTCGTGCAACTTGTGTGCACGTCATTGTATTTTGAATTTTACCCAACTTCATGTTTTTGTAGTTAAGCAAGCTGTAAAGAAGGGCGGCAACATGCTTACTTACAGCAGCTCCTTGGACCAGCCTCACAGTTACACTTGGAGTAGACAAAGTCAACACTTCCTTGGTCCAAGTGGGGATAGACAGCATCAACAATGCTCTTCATCCATGCAGGAACTCTTGTCTTTACAGGGAATAACCTTCGTCTCCCCTGTACATTAGGCTTGGGGAAAACATTACAGACGTAGGCCTTTTTCCACAACTTGTACCCAACGCTAGTTTCCGTAGACCTTTGGTGGAATAGATTTTCCAGGTAAAGTGCTTGAATTACTGATCAGTTTCTTCAATGGGTTAATTTGTCATACCAGGATAATTCAGAGATGATCTTGTACATCCTTCTTTGTTGTTCAAGTCCTTCAGTTTACAGAAGACCTGATCTTCTTTGTCGATATTTCTCAACTCTGATGCAAGATTTAGGCTGATGTGTACTGCAGCTCCAGTGTGAATAGTTTGCTTCTTTGTTGTCGCCAGAGCCCAGGCAAGACTTTTGATAAAAATTATGGTTATCAGCAATGTTTCCTTCATTTTGTATTTTTTGCCATGTCTTGTTAATGTCTTTCACATATTTGGTAACTACCATATCAATTAATGATTCCCTTGTCAGTCCCGCAAGAGGAAATTTGGATTTCTCTGGATTTTTGACCCAACCTATTGTATAGGAGCAGTGAGCTGCCAGCATAGGGCGCTCAGGGAGCAGTTAGGGGTTCAGTGTCTTGCTCAAGGACACTTCGACATGCTGTATGCAGGACCGGGGATCGAACCTGCAACCTTCCGATTGCCAGACGACCGCTCTACCCACTGAGCTATGCCGCCTCAAAAATCTGGTATTGGAGCTTTTGTTCAGAAGTAAGTCTGAAACCACTCCAGCCTTGGATCTAATCAAATATCTGAAAACAACGTAAACAAGTACGACACTGGACTATGCGTGACTTCAAAACCAACAATGCAATACTGGTTGTGAGGGGAACAAGAAACAAAATGAGGGAGAAAAACCTTTCATAGGGACCTCTACATCTGAGGCCATGGTGCTAAGCAGGGGAACCGGTGGATTGCCCATTCCGAGTAGGGAATGAGTCCTTACTCCAAGTGAGGGAGTTCAACTATCTTAGGGTCATCTTCTCCTCAATGAAGGAGAAGATGGAGTATGAGATTGAGCAGATAATTGGGGTGCTGAAGTGGTATTGTGCTCACTTTACCAAACCATGGTGACAAAAAGAGAACTGAGCCAGAAGGCGAAGCTCTCAATCTACCCATCAATCTTCAATCCTACTCTCACCTATGGCCATGAATGTTGGGTCATGACCAAAAGAACAAGAACATGGAAACAAGTGGCTGAAATGGGTTCTCTCTAAAGGGTGGCCGGTATCTTCTTTAGAGATAGGGTGAGAAGTTCCGTCATCCACGAGGGACTCGGAGTAGTTAGGTTGTTGAGGTTGTTTTGGCATCTGGTAACCGCCTCGCTAGTGAAGTGATCCAGGCACAATCAGCTAGGAAGAGGCCACAGGGCAGATTGAGGACTAGATGGAGGGATTATATCTCAATGCTGGCCCCAGGGCAATGGATCCTGGGGCAATGGAATTGCCCCAGGATCCCCCAGTCAGAACTGATTGACGTAGCCAGGGAAAGGGAAGTTTGGGCTCTTTAGCTAAAAGTACTACCTCTACCACCTGGATTCGGATAAGCAGTAGATGATGGATGAATGAATGAATGGATGGAAATTTCATAGGGTCTTGTGTTAGTCATGCAGTGATGGCTAATGTTGATGAAAGGCAAATAAATCTACTCACCGAGGTGTCCATAAGACAAAACTGTGTGTGCGTGTGTGTGTGTGTGCGCGTTTGCTTCCCTGAATTGCGTAAGCAAAGCCCGCTGTTCTCGAACCCATACCTTGCTTTACTTCACATCCTTCAGGCTCCAACCCTTCTCGTACAGCAGGCTTTCTGGGCGCCAGCAGCCCCGGCCCAATGACTGATCTGTATGCGGCAGCCAATCAGGACTCAGGAGTCAGTAGCTACATCAGTGCTGCCAGCCCCGCCCCCAGCACAGGATTTGGCCATGGTCTAGGGGTATGTCACATGCACACGAGAACATCTGCAACATGCATGGATGCTTGTATTCACACCAACACTGAAACATGAACAATATGCATACACAAACCCATAAAGTTATGGAATTTGCATTTACTGTTCCTGCTGTTTGTTTTCCAGGGTCCACTGATTGCTACTGCTTTCACTAATGGCTACCACTGAGACGACTCAGGTAACTGAACATGGGAGAAGTTCTCCTTTTGCTAATCATCCAATCAAACTGCTGGGTGCCTACTGATGGCACAATTTGATTGGTGACCATAGGCTCTACGAGGATGCTGACTCCCTGCAACTCCACTCACCGACTGAAGATCTTTTTAAAACGTGATCTGTTTTGCTGTACTAATTTCACTTTGACAATGTGTCCCCTTGTCTTTCCTGTTCTTTTCTCCCACCTATAGACTGATAACTAGACTCCCACTATCCCTCTTTTCCCACATTTGCTGCAGCTTGAAGAAAGGAAACTGCAAAAATCTCTGCAGAAATTTGTGGTGTTCATGATGAGCACACAGAACTCTCCTTTTAATTACTATTTTTAGTTTTCTATTTTATTATTTTATTTGTTTCAATATGTTGTTCATTACAAAATCCTTTGAATCCGTTACTGAGGCGAGTAGAGGAAAATGAAATGATGCTTGAGGTTTGGTCATTTTTGTGTGGAAGGAACCTAAACCCTTTTTTATCAGAGGAAGAACAAGTTCAACGGGCAAATTCCTTTCTTAACTCAAGTTTCACGAGAAACCTGAAAAAAAAAACACAACTAAAATGTATATTTTGGTAGTCTTTAAAAGCAAACCTTTGTAATATTGTTATTAATATTGACAGTAATAATGATAATCTGTAAGGTATTTTATTCTGTAATTGGTTTCAAAGCAATGTTTTTATGTCTTCCTGTAAGATATTGTACATAGACTTTTGGATGGGGGGGTAGTGAACCAGATGATTTGTCATTGGTTGGTCTGGAAAGGGTAAAAAGTACTGGCAGCAATTTAACTGGATGTTATCAGTCAATAAGTTTGGTCATCTCACTAATTTCTCAGTGTACATACGGTATATGTATACACACTAGTAGAAAAGTCTCCGTTTGCAAGCGGCCATCCTGGCACTGAACAAAAAAGACTTAGAGGAATTCATCAGGCATATATCTATTCGCCGAAAGTACAACGTCAGTCTTCTTACATATTTATCACTTCTCACTATCCTGTCTCTTGAAAAAAAAACCCACATGTATGACTGTGTTAACTTCCTGATCATATTGATATCATGATGAACCATATTTCTTCACGCATTGCTGACGCAATGAATTATTAAGTAACAAAGTCACAACACAAACTGTATTCAACTTTCAATGTGCATACATCCCATCCTGTTGACAAAAAAAAAAGACAAGATGAAAGGAGTTTCTAGAATGACGAAAGGAGGGGTTTATGGGATCTGGGGTTGATTTGGGAATACTGCTCTTTGGAATGGATTATATATATAAATATATTTTTGGGCAATTTCTTTCACAGTGTTTTTTTTGGTTTTGATTTATTTTCCTCGTTATTCTTGTCATTCTCTTATGCTGTGTCAACAGCCGTGAAAACAAATGAAGGACATTCTCGGAGGAGCATTTTCGAAAAAAAAAAACATCACGGCCTTGTTTTGTCCTTTTATTGCTATTGAAGGTGCATGAGCTTCCGTCTGAGCGTGTGTTGTGTGAATGTTTGTGCGCATACATCAAGGTGTAATATGGAACTACTTATGGAAACGAAGGAGCATTTCGATTGCTGTTTGTTTTTGTTTTTTTGTTACTGAAAAAGGCTGCCTGGTTCCATTTTGGTCTTCGACCCTTTTTCTCTGCCCTTGCTCTGTTTTGCATTGAGTAGTTATGTACTATGTTACAAGCGATGTTTCGGATCCCTCTGGAGGTCACACTCATCTGTTTGATCACACCTTCACAGAGGGGTCAGG
>OMLC01011363.1:3665-16242 GCA_900302585.1 Regalecus glesne | reverse complement strand
CATAACACACACACACACACACACACACACACACACACACACACACACACACACACACATATATATATATATATGTATGTATATACATATAACACGGCAGACCTCAACATAGCATAAGCCCCTGTTTTGTCCCCTAGTAAAGATATGATGATCTACAACATTGTTACCATTGTAACTTACTCATATTGATGTTGTTTTAGGTGGTGGTCTTGGCTGACCCCAACACACCCACGGCCTCCTCTCCCAACAGCTCCGTGGGGCTCACCAACATCACTGTAACACCCATCACAACCCACGCCCCCACCCAGTTCACCAGCCTGCAACCGGTAGCCGTGGGCCATCTGACAGCCAGCGATCGCCCCCTCACCCTGGATAACCCCATCCTCACTGTGACCTTTGACACTGTCAGCGGCTCTGCCATGCTCCACAACCGGCCCACCGAGCTCATCCCAGAGCCAGTGGGTCCTGGTGGTAACGCTGCAGCCCAGTCAGTCGCCCACTTCATCAATCTCACCACCTTTGTCAACCCCATGAGCCACCAGCTGGATGGCCAGACTCTGGCCTGGAGGCCTGTCCCAGTGGCTGAGGGTACCCAGGTCGCCCGTGTGGCAGATGATGCTCAAGGCGAAGGCCAGGAGCCCCAGAACCAGGGTCCCGATCAAGGCCAACCAGGCCAGGCCCAACCCCAAACCAACCCTCAACAGACAGGCTCGGCACAGCAGATGTTTAGCTACTAAAGGAAAGACCCATGGTGCTGGTCGCCTCACGCTATGAACAGTTGTCTGCTGATGGGAGGGGATTTTCTGAAGTTTTTTTTTTGAGACTGAACTTTTTTCACCTAAATGCCTAAAACCTGTCCCTGGAAGCAAAAGAGACACGCATGCTTTCATTTGTACTTAAAAATCAAGTTCTTCAGGCCTGTCAAAACCTTTTGAAAGCAGCTGTGATCGATCGAATAGAAGGAAGCACTATGATTTCTCAATCTTGATTATGATAGATCTACCTTTTAAACCAAAGTCTAATATATTGAATATTTAAAGTGCCATAGCACCCCTCTTTTGAACATGTTTGCAAGGTAAAGAAGCTTTATTCCTTTGTCAATGTACATACAGACAATGAAATACTGTTCATTTAACTCATCCTATTGTGTAGGAGCAGTGAGCAGCTGCGGCGCCCGGGGATCAACTCAAGCTCTTCCTCTTATTGCCTTGCTCAGGGCCACAGGCCGGAGTAGCATCTCTAACATGCATGTCTATTTGATGGTGGGAGGAAACCCACACAGACATGGGGAGAACCTGCAAACTCCACACAGGAAGGTCCTGGGACCGAATTTGAACCCAGGACCTTCTTGTTGTGAGTCAACAGTGTGCTGCCAAAAGATGGGGTAAAATGTGTTGTTCTTACAGATGGATCCTCTGCTCGTGAAATGCAAACAGGATCAAATTTGAGATGATGGCCCGTTTGTCTCGAGAGGTGGAGGAAATCACAAACCTTATTTTGGTTCCTTTAGGTTTTACAGAGAACTTTATTGACAGGTCTTGTGAAGTAACATGATCTGCAGATTCCACAGAGAAGTCAATTCATGATTTTTTTAATTTCATTTTCAGGTATTGATGTAAACTGTAATTGATGCTGAACTATCTGAAAGATATTGGAAATCATTTTTTACTGTTTATTTTTCAACAAAACGTCTTTGGGGAGAAACGACTCTGTTCTCTTCTTTCCGTGTTGATGGTGTGTTTGTGTTGCTCTTGATCCACCTCTTCTCCAGGCAGCAGAGTCTGAAGACACAGCACCTCCCACCGGATCCGTCTGAGGAAACGTCTTCTTATTCGTCTTCATGCTGCTATGGCTCACAGATCTCTACACGTTATATCTGCATCGTGGTGTGGTCAGGTTCTGTGAGACCATATCAGGGCCTGAACCCTAGAGGAGGTGTTTCTGGATGGGCAGCATGCACAATATACAACAGTCCAAACACAAAGGATGCAAAGTGGGTCTGTCAACCACAATGTGCGGACACTGTTATCACCGTCCACCGTGCTTATCCGAACCCAGGTCACAGCGTCATGCTGGAGCCTATCCCAGCGCTCGTTTGGTGAAAAGTGAGGAAACTCCCCGGAAAGGTCACCACTCTATGTCAGGGCAGGTATGGGCGATTAAGGGGCGGATGCCCATCCCGATGCCCCGCGGTCCATGATATGAAAGCGTACTGAACGATGTGGACACATCAGCATACATCTGGGATGGAGATGTGTGTCCATCCTGGAGGAACATGTCCTGATGTTAAAGAGGCACAGCAGCCTTCATTAGCCACCAGAGGTGGGATGATCTGATCACATGACCATGTCTGACGACCGGTCTTATCAATACCAAATAGATTACAAGGTCTCCTTTTAAATGCAGGAACGAGTTCGACGTGCCTGCCAAGCCATGCATGTGTTAATCACGAGCCTTTGGGCTACACATGGTTTGGAATTACGTTCAGACGCCTGTAGGTGAGGCGTCTCACCCTGACCTGGCCAGGCCTTACTGCTCAGACCTGCGTCACTGTTGGAAGAAGAAGAAGTTTCATGTTACTGTACATGCATACAATGGACTGTGTTCTCTGCATTTAAGCCCTCCTTTTGTAAAGGAGCAGTGGCTCAAGGACCAATGCTGGTTGTTTTTCCTACTGCCTTGCTCAGGGCCACAGGCAGGAGTATTGACACCCAGTGGAAACCCAGCCAGACGCGGGGAGAACACGGAAACCTCACACAGAAAGGACCTGGGACGGGATTCGAGCCCAGGTCTTTATTTCTGCGAGGCCGAAGTGCTTACCACTGCACCACCGTGCCACAGTCTTCAGAATAGAGCATCAATATTAAATTCAAACAAGCCGTTTGACCCCTGAGGCCTCATTCCAGATGTATGGGGATATGAATCTGTCCAGCAGCCCGTTGACACCCGTCCTCGTCTGAAGACAGATGCAGCAGATGGCGACCATGTCCACCATCCTGAGGCCTATTGGGTTCAAGGGCTGCTTATACTCTAACCCACTCTAGACATATATTAATAAGATTCTCATTAATAATTGCACTGGATTAGTCCCCTGGAGGCCACGTGACCTGCTACTATCTCCAGCAAATAGGCCTGAACAATGTCTGCTGAGCACAGGTCTTATCTAGCGTTATCAGGAGAGCTGCTATCTAGACCTGCGTGGACCGAGGTGGCCTTTTGAGCTAGTTGCTGAACTGCGGCAGCTCGGAGAACTTCGGGAACTGACAAGCCAGATGTTGTGGGTTCCATCCTGCAACCTGTGGCTCCATGAGATGGTTGTTATTCCATCTCAGGGCTTGAGCAGTTAGGGGTTCAGTGTCCCGCTCCAGGGCACCTCGGCACGCTTTCAGCAAGGACCAGGGATCAAACTAGCAGCCTTCTGATTACTGGACGACCACCATGCCCCCTGAGCTGTGCCGGCAGTCTGAAAGTGCCGTGGTAAGGAGGAGCACCTGTAACCTGCCACCTGTTAAATGGTTTCTAAGCAGCTTCCAGAACACTCCCCTGGCCTCAGCCTCTCACCGCCAGGCGGTGGTTCTCTTGGTTGGAGCTGTTGGAGCTGGTCTCAGACTTCTGGTGCCAGTTCTGCAGAACAGATTACTGACCAGGTGACCTCTGCAGACGGATGGTCGAAGGCCCATTTTCCAAATGAAGAGGTGTGAGCCCACCCTGGAGGCAGGCCTCAGGCTGACACGCATATGAGGATCCACCCACACCTCACACAAGGCCTTGGAGAGGTGTGGGCCCTCACCTCACAAGACCCTCGTCACACTGTCTGTGAGCCTGCGGTGTTAATGACAATGCTCTGGTATGAACAGCCTGCAGGCTGCTAGCCAATGAACACGGATACCCCTTCCTCGGTGATGAAGACCAGCACATCTCATTGACGTTAAGCAGGGCTCTTCCAAACATACAGCAGATCTGCAGAGTCACTGGCGTGTTTCAGAGCCTGATGCTCATCAGCTGTCTGACGTGACCCGTCGGCTTGGATTGATGTATGCATCAGATGAATCCATGCATACCAGAGCCGGTCCACTAGTTCCCTATAACGTAACAGTACATATTGGTGAGGATCCCTCTGCCATCTCTCTACACCTAAGGGGGGATCAGCGGGATGGAGTTCCATGGTGAACCTGGTGGTCCAGACTACGATGCTTTGACTGATGTTGTCTGCTGCTATTCCTACCTCTTTTAAGATCAGCCATCTGTCCATTTGTCCACATTAGACATATGATGGATCTTGGCCTAGTGACTTGATCTGGCGTGTTTGCATTTTAGATATTCATTGATTCGTAGCATCATTGTCATTACTGTTTTACCCTTTTTAATTTGATTATAATTCTGTTATCCTGATCATGTTGTGTGCTGTATATTGTGTCTTATTCTGTGTGCACATCATCCATTGCATGGCTGTCCATGTGGCTCTCCCTGAGGTTTCTTCCTATTTCTCTCCCTGTTCAAGGGTTTTAAGGGAGTTATGTTAATGTAAAGTCCACTGAGGCAAATTGTCAATTTGTGATAATGGGCTATACAAATAAAGTTCACTTGATTTGACTTGAGGTGATGTCACGGCACTCGAGCCCCTCCCCTGCTCACCTTTCATTGGAGTGGGAGGGGCTACGTGGTTGGGCAAGGGCCGAAAACAAGGAAGCGCCCACAGTAGACAGGTAACCGTGTGCTGGACTGGTGGCTGTGTTTTGGCGACATAACTAGAGGCGGATTTTTAGCTTCTGTTTTTTTTTTAACACGACTGAAGGCTTTCTACGTTTGGAAATGGATGTTTTGGACTCCCCCCATGTAAGCATGGGGCTTTTGAGGACCTTTGACTCAAATGAGTTTGGTAGCTGGGAGAAGATAGGCTCAGGTGGGTTTGGACAAGTGTACAAGGTCCGGCATGTTCGGTGGAAAACATGGCTGGCTATCAAGTGCCCTCCCTGCCTCCATGTGGATGACAAGTAAGCTAATGCTGCTGTTGTGTGAGTTGTGATTAATTCCGCTGCATGAATTGAGGTTTTCTTTAGGAGCCCGTTAAGAAGGTCAGGTTTTACATGGGTGCCATTAGCTTTCATGATTTGTAAGGGCAGGGTGTTTATGTTTCCTCGGCTACGTTCCATATTTCGTTGAATTTACCTCATCTAACCTCAACCAGTACCGAATTCTAATCTTAACCCATAGTTTACCTTGCCCTTACCTAAACCGCTGGCTAACCTGTTCGATAGCTAACCCTACAGGATTGAGGCAACACAGAACTGCTCCCCCTTAATCAGTGAGGAGTTTATTCAGTATTACATTCTTATTTAAACCCTCTACTTGAGGGTCTTAATATTTATAGATTATTGAAAAGGTTAAACCTGCTCTTGTTAAGTATGTTAGATAAAGTCATTCATGGCGAGTGGCTCCTGAATGGTAGACGTGACACAGACATCCTCAATATGAATTTACACAGAGCTGCTAGAGACGCACACAAGCGACTGCCTCCAGATGTTCCAGTTGTGTTTTGAGTCTTGACCACCCCGCACCTTTTCACCCTCTCACTGAGTGTTAATCTTCAGTAGTTAAAGGTCTCAATTGACTGCCTGCAGGCCAAAGACTTGAACACAAGAAAAGGCCAAAGCCACTTTCTCCAGTCCGCACTCGGTTGTTGTCATTGTCAGGACCTCGGGAGGGGCTGATTTTTATATGAAGGAGAAAGCTTGTCCCTTTTTCAAGGACACTAACAGCTATGGAAGGCTGTCCCATAAAGTCACCTGTGGGACATTCAAAATAGATGCTCTTTTTGAATATTTGTGAGTTAAATGGAGTGTTTTCCAACAGTGAGGTCCATTTTTATGCATCAGATTAGTCAGTACAGTGTGGGGTGGACACAGACTCAGATGAAGCTTGGGGCATTAGGACTGGATGCCCTTCCAAACGCTCTGCGGTGGATTTGAACTCGTAACATTTGGCTCATCTGAAGCGCAGGTTCTACCACTGACCAGTGTTTGGGTGATATTGTTAAGTTTTGTTTTTGTCTGAGTGTGTGAATTTGATTCAGAATCTGTTTTCATTGGCTAAGTAGAATGCCATGCATTTCTAACTTTTTAAGATTTAATATTGGATATGTGACTTGGTGGCTAAGCTTCGGCTGGGTAAGATCAAGCCACGGTGTGTGTGTTTGTGTGACTCAGCTGCTCCGCTTCATGTTTGACTTGTGTCACATGTATCTCAACAAGTAGAGGAAAATACTAAAGGCCAAGATTTCAGACTTACTGCCATACCACAACCCCTCCCATTGTACATGTTCAGCCAAGCAGGAAGTCCGGAGATGCCGATCGGATTCATATCAACAGACTCCTGTGATGATGAAGTAGAAGCCGAATTATTACCTGAAATGCACCTTTCCTTTCAGAGTCGGATGATTATGCCTTAAGATCATTGATATCATGTTTATAGAAAACGACTAAGGCCCACAGAAAGACTGGATTTTGGGGACATACAGTTTGGAGGCATGGTGGTGCAGCGACTAGCACTGTTACCTCACAGCAAGAAGGTCCTAGGTTTGAAACATGTCCCAGGTCCTTTCTGCATGTTCTCCCTATGTCTGCATGGGTTACCCCTGAGTACTCTGGTTTCTCCCCACCATCAAAAAGACATGCAGGGAGTGCAGATGTGAATTAGCTTGAATCTATAACCTGGTGCGGTGCATCGAATGGTGACATTAATGTAAAAAAGCAGCATGGCCCCTTTAAAATAAAATCACCTAATTGACACTGACTCGATTGTTTTTCGAGAACTTTTGCAGAGTTGAGAACAATGGCTCAGGAGAACAGTGGATCAGGTTGCTTTCAACCTCTATTCATATGTTGAGTGACTTTCACTATCTGAACGGAGGTCTGGCATGTCACAGAAGATTGAACCAGACCATTTTAGAGACACAGTGTTTGAGAGAAATGTTTCATCACTCAACTGAGTGACATCTTCAGTCTTGACTGCAGCATCCCCACCATTATGAAAAATACAGTGAGATAATAACTGAAGCCAACAATTGGTTTCATATTGCCCAGACCATTATCTATAATGTCAATGGCTAGGGTTGCTATTCACGGAGGATTGAGGGAATGGCTGCAAACACAGCATTGTGAGATGATGACAGATGTACTTTTAACCACCCCCTCAGTACATATTGTGTCCATATGGACTGATTCAGTGAGCCCAGAGGACCAGTTAGGGGTTCAGTATCCTGCTCAAGAACACCTCGATACGCTCTCTGAAGGGGCTGAGGATCAAACCAGCAATCTCCAGTTACAAGGCCTCTGCCCTACCCCCTGAGCTATGCTGCCCAGTCCTTGCAAAACTTATTTCGGGGAGTTCTTGAGCAAGATACTGAATATCGGTGGAATAGCGACCTGTTCGGGGTGTTTTCCTGCCTTTCACCCACTGAGAGCTGGGATGGAGTCCACCATGACTCTTATGACACGACTTCAAATAAGCGGTTGATGATGAATGGATGATGATAATAACAACAATGATGATGATAATAATAATAATAATAATTGTTCCCTCAGTCCCACAAGGGGAAATTTGCAGTTCTTTGCATTTGACTCATCCTATTATATAGGAGCAGTGAGCAGCCATCATTTGGCACCTGGGGAGCAACTAGGGGTTCATTGTCTTGCTCAAGGACACCTTTCTGCAGGACTGGGGATCGAATCTACAACCTTCCGATCGCCAGACGACCGGTCTGCTATGAATCCATTTGTCCATCTGGGGTAGCTTAGCTACCCCAGATGGACTGATTCAGCTTTCTGTGATTTCCTTACCTGGATTATTCAGCACGCACAGTGACATAAATGGCATGTGTTGAGTTTTCCATTTTGAAAACAAGTCCCTGATTCAAGCTGCTTTCCTTTCTATCCACTGCAAGTCATCGTCCGTGGCATTGCCTGTAAATCACCCCTGTCATATCTGTCATCAGGTCACTTGTCACAAAACATTCCTAAAAAACAACGTCTGGTGCACACGCAGGAAGTAGAGAGTTTAGCCTTGCCCATATCAAGGCATGACATCCTTCCCCAACCTGTGGTGCAAGTCACTTCAACCACTCAACCTGAACCAGAGATGTTATCATATCTTCTCACATCCATGGAGAGCATAGTAATCTGACTTGAGCTTGCAGCCTACACGTAGACAACCTGCAGATCTGTCAAGACTACACGCCTCCCCATCTGGACCTTTTCCCTATTTGCTTTTACTCACATGATGTTTTGCATGACATTTATAATAAGTCACTGAATAATTTCCCTTTTCATCTTGCATGCATTGTTTTTCCCCACTCTTGTCTTGAAGTGTATTTTAAGTGTTCCAAGCTGAAACAACCCAACAAGTCATATATTTCTAATACTTGCCAACGCACCAGGCCAATAATAACAGACCCAGAATTCACACACACACACACACACACACACACACACACACCAGCCACAGTGTCTGAAAGCCACCTTTGTGTGCCTGCTGAGGTGCTGCTGCTGTGTGTCAGAGACAATAAGAGAGGCTGTAAAACCGGTCCTACTGGGCATCTGTTGAAGGAGGCAGATTGTTTAGTTGTCTGTTGTTGAGGAGTGCTTCAGGTGAAGGAAAGGATTTAAGCCAGCGAGTGCCTCCCCACTAATTCCACACATTTGATAATATGGGCCTGTCAGAGTTTATGGTCCCTACGTTGGTTAGTCGTTTACAACCTGCAGAGTTGGTAAGACAAATTGCTCTGCTATGGAACATGGCTGCTCCTAGGTAACCCGATATACATATCAAGCTGCACAGTGTTAAAAAAGGCTCCTCTGTATACCTGTGGGTTTATGTTCTGTCCTGCTTCTGTTGGATAATCCAGAAATGTGCACTATCTGCGAACCTGCAGTCAAGCTGACTAGATTCTGCAGGGTTAATGACCCAGGCAGAACCAGGAGACTGATAAAAGGGGGAAATTATGCAAAGGCTGAGCAGGAGGCCTTTGAACAAGAGGTCTGTTCAAGATAACTTCACTCCCCCTGGTGCATTCCTAAGCTCAGCTGGAATGTCAATGAGGGCCTTTTTTTTTAAGGAGACATTCAATGAAAATTGCCCTCGCCCTGTGCGCTCATATATACTGGTTAACAAAATGTCCAGGTCTGCAGAGGTCACACATTTACAAGCCACGAGGTTAACACCAGTGAACAGTATGCATGGCAGGGTAGATATAAAGTATGTCGTGTGATACAATGGAATTTAAATGGAAATCAAGTGCTGTAGCTCAGCGAATATTAAATATGGCCATGAAATCACATGTTTATATCTTATCACAAGTTAATAGTTTATGTTAAAGGAGAAAATCTTCAGAATATCCAAGCCAAACGGTGTGTGGCAGTACATTTAATAAGGAGAGAAATACAGATGGTGGCAGGATAGCTCCAGAGGCTGGGCGGTCATCTAGTAATCAGAAGAGTTTTGGATTGATCCTCGGCTCCTGCAGAAAGTGTCGAAGTGTCTTTGAGCAAGACACTGAACCCCTAACTGCTCAAGTCCAGTAGTGGAATGGTGACCTGTCCAGGGTGGTTCCATGCCTTTCGCCCAATGAGCACTGGGATAGGCTCCAGCATGACATTGCTACAATGTAAAAATGCAAATTTCCCCATACTATCTTCTCCTATCTCATGACCCGACTTCAGTTAAGCAGGTGATGATGGATGTATGAAAAATATTGAAATGATTTCATTATTACCTAAACTGCATAAATGATCCTATGACACCTGAGCAGGAGCATATAAGGATGACTGTGTATATCCATCGCAGGGAACACGCGGAGCTGCTGGAGGAGGCAAAGAAGATGGAGGCAGCCAAGTTTCGTTACATCCTTCCTGTTTATGGGATCTGTGGGGATCCGCAGGGCCTGGTGATGGAGTACATGGAGACGGGTTCTCTGGAGACCCTGCTAGCTACAGAGCCGCTGCCCTGGGAGCTTCGCTTCCGTATCATCCATGAGACGGCAGTGGGCATGAACTTCCTGCACTGTATGAACCCACCCCTGCTCCACCTGGACCTGAAGCCAGCCAACATCCTGCTGGATGCACACTACCACGTGAAGGTAAGGGAATCGCACTGCAAGGGAGACCAGGTCGTTTGGGAACTTGACCTTGTTTTGAGTCTCATAATGCTTGTTTCAAGACACTGCTTGTAAAAATGTTCTTATGCCATTACTGCATGCTCAGTAATCCAGGGTATCACAGAAAGTTGAGTCGGTTCATTCAAATACAGCCTTTACTCGGAGAAATCTTTCATCACTCGTCTAAGTAACAGTTTCAGACTCGGCTGACTGCAGGTACCCACAGCCTTAAACAGCACAGTGGCATAACGACCTCAAACAACAAGCGGCTTCATATGCAAATTGACATGACATGAACTAGAATTTCAATGGTAATGTGTGCTATTCAAAGGGTTGGGGAATAGCTGCAATCACAGCAGCATTGTGAGATGGTGACGGATGAACTCGTTGACCGCCCCAGGTCAAGGGTCGTCACTCCTTCTTGACTAAACATTTCTCTCAAAGACCTGTTGTTTCTGAGCTGACTCAGCTTTCTCTGAACCCGTTTCACAATTTTAAGTCTTTTTTTCCCTAAGACATTTACTCCAAAATTTTTAAAAAAAGCCAACATTCATGGGTGCAAATCCATGAATACTGGCATGGCATCCAGAGCTTTACCTAAGCCGCCATCCATAGTGGTTGTGTCACGAAGGGCGTCCGCTGAAATTTTTTGCCAACTCATCATGCGGATTGACAAGACCATAGCTCTACCATATTGGTCGAGGCTCCATATGGGATCACCAAGGCCCAACTGCCAGTGGTGCTGTATGTTCCTCCACAAGATACTGGTGGAAACTGTTAAGTCCACTGTGCTTACCCCTGAGAAATAGAAAGAAGAAGAAGAATTTGCTCCACATAAAAACTGGAAAATGTTACCCCGTAATCTCTTGAAAAGAGCCTGATGAGACTTAAAACAATGTCAGATAACTTGGTAGGTTTGTCTTTTTATGCAGCATGTTCATTATTAGTCAATACTGGGGAGTGTAATTCTCTCATCGACAGGCTCGACATGTCTTCCCCTTCTTTGCATTGAATTTAAATCCTGAGATTCTCCTTGATTTCCGAGCCCAGGGCCAAAAGTGACAAGCCTGAACCAAAATGGCCATAACTCATGGCAGCCTTTTGAATATGTGCATAATTGCGGTCTCCAGAAACGAAGCCCTTCCTAATTCATCCCTGAGCTGTTGGAGTTAACCCAACTGTTGGTGATATGAAGTTGTATAAAGTTCAAATCACAGTGCAAACTCCATTTTAATGCAATTTTAGAGCATTTTTCACAAATTTCCCCCTGTGGGACTTATAAAGGAATCTTTTATCTTATCTCATAGTTAAATTTCTCCGTCTTAGAGCTTTGTTTCTCAACTCACCGACTTGATGGAGCTGTCAGCCTAAATCTTACTAGCTGGCTCTTGGAATTTGAAAGGTTTATACAAAAAAATGAGTGTGGGGGCTGTGGTAGCTCGGTTATAGGGTATGGCTTCGGGAACTGATGAGCCAGAGGCTGTGGTTTTGAACCCACCATAGGGGATCAGAAAGGGCATCTGGCCTTAATGCCCCAAAATCTATCTAAGACCTTGTCCAGCCCCACAACACGGGGACTCATTGTGACGCATAAAACAGACCTGTCGGTATCAAGAGATGAGTATTTTACACCATTTTCACTATGCATATGCACAGACAAATCTCCAAAAGGCCCAACTTGGCTCTTTGGAGTGTGCAAGACAAGTTATTTTCGTACCTTCCATCCAGACAGCGTTCTGCAAGAATAAAGAATAAGACGAAAGAAAACCTGGTAGCGAAGGAGAATGTGAAGTGGAAATGGCTTCTACATATACATATATATGTCTTTTGGCAGCAAGTGAAGGAGACAACAAAAGGAGATTTGTAGATTGAGAAACAGCTATGATCATTGAGTCAGATAGTGCAGAGCGTGTGTGTACATATACACCGTCTTGTGTGTCTGTGTTTGGTGGAGGGATGGATTAGGTCATACAGCGCCGTGGTGAGTCAAGCTGTGAGGCAACTTTGTGCACAAGCTCAACCTGGAGGCCACAATAGATGTAAGCCACATTTTAGACCCAAGGATCAAGATCAGATCAGGGGATCAAATATTTTTATAACCCTTCTGATGCTTGTGGGTGGTGTTTGTGCTACATCAGTATATAAAGAGACTCCTCACCTCGACCCCCAAGTTGAATTGTGAAATCTGTTTCCCTCCAGTTGGTTACATGAGGTCAGAGGTTAGTTAGAGTTTTTACTTTCCAACATGTGAACACACACACACATTTCTATTGGTTGATCTTATCTGGGGTCACAGTAGCTCAGTGGTAGAGCACGCAGTTCGGGAGCTGATGAGCCAGGGGCTGCGGGTTCAATTTTATTTATTGCAGGATGTAATGAGGGACATTTGACCCCCCCCCCCCCCCCCCCCCACAACATGGAGACTGT
>OMLC01011361.1:3456-14239 GCA_900302585.1 Regalecus glesne | reverse complement strand
TCCCCCCCCCCCCCCAGAGGGGGGACACTAGCAAACACCCAACTGCATGATGCAGAGATGCACTGAACACAGGTGCCTTAACCCCACAGGCCCTAGTTCTCTTTCAAATCAAACTCCTCAAGATATGAGTGGGTAATTATTAGGGTGGTGGCTCAGTGGTAGAGTGTGTGCCTCCAACTTGGGTGTATTGGATTCGATCCCATTGTGGAGCGTCAGGAAAGGGCATCCCGCCTTGACCCCCCCCCATGCTCAGTAAATGTGAGGCATATGTTGCAAAGGGCCTTGAGTGGTCGCTAGACTAGAAAAGCGCTATATGAAAATAAGTAAATGGTAAATGGATCTAAAACGGACCTCATTTAATATGTGGGAGTTTATATTATAGACACTGCCATTAATTATCCCTGTAACAAACTGGCCACATTTTCAAATGTCGACCATACACGGTCCAGCCACATGCTAGGTTTTGACCGAGTCTTTTTAAGAAAATGGCAGTCAACCAAAGTGCTTTTCACAGAGAGTAAACTCACACCAAACAAAGAACAGCAGTGTAAAATTGTCAAAACACTCGCACACAGACATGTAAAGAGGGCTTAAATGTCGGTGAATGAGTGTTTTGAGTCCAGATTCAAACTGTTCAACACAAGTCAGTGCTGATGGAACTGTGAAAACTATGCCAGCCTAGAACCCCTTTTCTACAAAACGATGACTTCAGATGTTATGTATTTATTGGGGTCTTTCTTTATATGTACCATGAAATTGATTTAAGACTGGATTCTCCACCTCTCTTCATCAAATTCTTGTTGTACTTTTTGATCAATTCTTTTTCCTTTTCTCTGTGCCCTGTCCTCCATCAAGGTGAAGGAGGCCCACTTCAAAGCCCATCCAGACTGGAAGTGGTGCAACAAAGACCGGAAGAAGTCCAGTTCGGAAGGCCGTGGGGTTCCGGTGGGCAAAGATATCCGAGAGAGGAGCATGTCAGAGACCACGGGTCAGTGGCACTCCTACCCAACAGCCCCTGTATTCATACCCTAACGCATGAATATAAGAAATGAAATAAAATATGGACTCTTATATTTTTCAGTCTGCTAAAATTAAACTGTCTTTCCTCTGACAGAGCCTCATTCTGTGGAGCTGAAGGGTGTAGGGTCGAGTATGGTTGGGGTGTCTGAGAGAAGTGTGGCTGAAGCCCATGCGGGTCAGTTGACCCGTCCACGAGCCTTTTCTCAAAGTGCCATGCACAGCCTGGAGCGCAGTGAGAGGGGGAACACACAGGCCCTGGCAGAGTTGGCTCAGGTAGGGCAGGGCAATGAAACGAAATATGAATGAAACATTTGCCAAGCCTACACACACCAGAGATTTCAGCCAGGATTTTTGAAACCCATGTCAATTTTCAAGATCATCGTGTAATGGGCGAGACAGTTCAGGAGGTAGGGTGGTCATCTAGTAACTGGAAGATTGGCGGTTTGATTCCTGAGAGTGTGTTCAAGTGTCCTACTCGAGCCCTGAGATAGAATGGCAACCTGTCCAGGGTGATTTTCCCGCCTTATGCCCAATAACTAATGGGATTGGCTCTAGCATGACTCTGCAATCTGATTTTGGATAAGCCGTTGGTGATGAATGGATGGATCCTTTGGTGTGTGGCAATCTTTTCACTGGATGAAAAAGAAGTCATCTCAATGATTTCCTGTGCACAACTAGGATTGGAATAAAGAGTCATCAAATGCGTTATGCTCTCCATTGCCGCAATTTTGAAAATCCCTTGGTGGGGCCTCTCTGTTAATTATCAGCATCAATCAGCATTTGCTTTAGCAAAAAAAAAAAAAAAGACTAAACTGCTTTCCAGTTAAATTGCTACAGCAGAGCTTTGATATCCCTGGTGACTGCCTGCTATGAACATAGTAAAGTTTTAAAAAGGTTCAACCTTCAGTTTAAGAGTACATGGATCAGCCAATACATTAAAACCACTGACAGGTGAGTGAATAACATGGATTATCTCATTACGGTACCACCTGTCAAGGGGCGGGAGATATTGGGCAAAAAGTGAAATGTAAGTTCTTGAAGTTGATGTGTTGGAAGCAGAGACAATGGGCAAGCATAAGGATCTAAGCAACTGACAAAGGCCAAATAGTGATGGCTTGATAACGGGATCAGAGCATCACCAAAATAGCAGGTCTTGTGGGGTGTTCATGGTACGCAGTGGTCAATACCTACTAAAAGTGGTCCAAGTAAAGAAAATTGCCGAACCAGCGAGAGGGTCATGGGCACCTAAGGCTTTTTGATGTCTTTGGAGAGTGATGGCTAGCTAACTGATTTGATCCCACAGAAGAGTCACTGTAGCTCACAACTTACAAGACTTAAAAGATCTGTTGCTAATATCTTGGTAACGGAAACTAGAGGAAATCTTCAGTGGTCTTGTCCAGACTCCATACTTCAAAGGTTAGAACTGTTTTAGCAGTAGGGGATCTACACAATATTAGCCAGGTGGTTTTAATGATTTGGCTTATCGGTATATCTATTTTAAAAATAAAAATAATTTAAAGAAAAAAACATAATTATTTCTTTAGCTTGCATGTAGTATTTGAGAATATTGGAAGAAATTGTCAGCGACAGCTTTTTTTTTTAACCTTTATTAAATAGGAAGTGGGCGAGAAAGAGTTGTACGACGTGCAGCAAAGGTCACTGGGTGGAATTGAACTAGCAAGTGTTGTGACCATGTAGCCAGGTGGTATGCACTATAATAATCGGGCAACAGAGGCACTCCAGACGTTTTGTCTACTCATACCTGTTTTCTTTATTATCTCAGATGTGTGGAGATGGAGGGAGTCAGTTCACAGGACGCGCCCCACCCCTGTCGCAGTCCCTGCGAGGGGTCAGCGAAGACATGACCAGTGATGAGGAGCGTATGGTCATTTGTGAGGAGGAGGGAGATGATGATGTTATTGGTAAGAAGTTAGTGGAGGTCAGCACTTCAGCAATACTGTTGTGCACTGCACTACATATATGCTCTTTTAGATTAGTCTTTCCTCAGCACCACACCATCTATCACAAAGTCTTGAGGGTCTGACCTGATATCCTTTCTTTAGCAGCAGGAGGAAAAAGATGGATGGTAAAGTAGATGGTTTGCTGTGATATAAACGCTCTCCTTCCACTGAGGAGTTGTCCGTTCAGAGCAACACTTGGGTACAACTATGGGTTCAGTTCGGTCCTGCAAATGGTTCTATTTAATGAAATTTGACATTTAAAGCACTTTCAACAAGCTCACTCTCTCCTCTATGTTGCGCACAACATAGCCTCACAACTTCCACTTCATGCCTTTTCAAGGGGAGAAGAACATGATGATTTCCAGTACTACTTCTAAATATAGGTTATTGGGATAACAGTCCTTAAGCAGCCATAATACTGAGCAGTCCCGTCTGCATCTGACACAAATACTTCTAAAATTATGAGGAGAATCGATGAGTCAGACAATTATTGGCAGAAAATCCATTAATCTCTTTTTTTTATTATGCAATTGATGGAATTCACAACAGCTGTATGTAGCACTGTTATTCCCATTCTGTTATAGTGTAGCTTGTTTCAACATACCCCACCAAAGATAGGGGCTAAGTGGTAAGACGTGAATGTCAGTTTCAAATCCATGAATTTCAGCACTGTTTGAGAAATAAATGGAGGGTTATCCCTTCAGCATATTTATAGAGATTATGTTGAAAATCACAATTGTCTCCCCTTAAAATCTCATGGCAATGCTAATCAATTTGTCTATACATACAGACCTGTCACATAGCATAATTGAATAACCATAACCAGTTTAACTGTAACCTATTGATTTCCATTCACAGAAGATCCTTATCCCAGCAGCTCTATAGACCTGAAGTGTAAAGAGAGAGTTACTGACAGCGATAGTGAGAATGGCTCTGGAGATGAAGGCGATCGCAAGGTAACCAGCTTACCACCATAGTCATTGATTGGTCTCAATTGATTAGATAACAGACAGTGTCGCCATTTTAAACCGGTTAATTTCTAGGATATTTAAACTATTTCTTCCTGTCCATATCTCTCCTTCCAGAGAGGCTTTGCTCCTGTCATCTGCTCCTCTTCATCATCCTCATCACATCCCGCCCCACATGGCAGGAGTGTCTCCCTCTCTTCCTACCCCACCACCAAGCGCTATGATGATGATAGATCAGGAGGTGGTGGGGGGTTTTCAGACCGTAGGAGGAAGGGAGTAGGTGAGGGTAAGGATGGATTTGGTGGAGAGGGAGGTGGAGCGGTGGCTCCATCTCTCTCTCTCTCTTCTTCAGGCCAGTCGGACATTTCCAGCTCTCCAGCAGGAGGGCCCACTCCCTCAGCCATGGGTCCCCTGGGCATTAGCCCATTAATTGGCATGGGTGCTGTGAGGGTGGCCTCCACAGTGGTGACTAATGTTGTGCGCCCCGTAATCAGCACGCCTATTTCCATCGCCAGCAAACCCCGAGATGGTGGCACCTCGTCCAGTCCGCATGCTCCAGAACGGAAGTCCCTGACGCCACAGCAGCAGCCAACACAGTTTCTGATAGGCTCTGGAGCAGGAAGCGGGGGAGCGGTTACTGGGGGTGGGTACTACTCCTCATCATCACCCAATCCGGTTTGTGCAGGAACAGGTCCAGGGGGAGTCGTCACTAATTTGGTGTTAGGCGGGGCATTCCCTGCCCAGTCCACTGTTCAGCTCATCACTCCCTCTCCTCACCAGCAGCTCCCTCAGCACCAAGCTCCCATCCCCCCCTCTGTCTCAGCCTCGCACAGCCAAAACAACGGACCCCTGACCCTGCCACTGCTTCAGCCTCAGTTCCTTCCTACCCCCTCCCTGCCACCCCCTGGGGGTAAGGCCATCACACAAGTCCAATACATCCTACCCACCTTACCTGCCAGCACCAACCCCAAGAGTCCACCCCAACAGCTCAGCCAACCAACCAGTGTCTTCAACCTGCCCACAGCTCCGCCCTCACACGTGTCCTTAGCGAATGGCAAGCAACCAGGTTCAAGTTCCCTGACAGGGTATACCTCAAGTCCTGCAGTGGGAGTAGTCAGTCCAGGGGCAAGAGGTGAGGTTTTTGGTTGATAAGCTGTTATCAATGCTTAACAAAAGGCTATTGCAAGCACTTAGGTACGTATGCACTCTCCTGCTGACTAATTTATAATCAATTGCTCTATGTTGCTCTCTTTGCCTCAGTGCAAACACAGTCCCCAGTGCTCCAGGGTAAAATGCTGGTTCCTATGGCAACAGTGCGGACTGCTGCCCCTGCACAGCAGTTCCCGATTGTAGCTCCGCCTCTTCCTGTCCAGAACGGTGCTCAGGGAGGAAGCAAGGTCAGTGAGCACATAACTGAAGGCACTGAGATAACGGACGTTTTCCCACTGAGCTTTTCCTGTAGAAATTTAAAATTTGCACTATTCTTTCTAACTACTTATGTACCTTTATTTTCTTTCTCCTCCTTTTCCTTCTCCTTTTTTCTTTCCTTTCAGATCATCCAGATTGCTCCCATGCCTGTAGTCCAGTCACAGCTACCCCAGGGTGGGGCAGTTCACTCCACTAACCCCTTCCCTGTGACGGTGGGAACAGCTGCTGTAGTGGCCCAGGGTTCTGCCCCCTCACAGGCTGTACTCCTACCACCAGCACCTACCAGGTACCTTATGGAATCAGATCAACTACTGACAGTATCATATACACTGAGCCAAAACAGTATGACCACTTGCAGATGAACTGAATAACAATCACCTCCAAACAAGGACACATGTTAAGGTCTGGGTAGATCAGCTGAGTTTGAGTAGTTCCATTCCCATAATTTCCACCAGGTAGTTAACTATACTTACCTGTTGTGATTAGATGGCTGCAGTACATTTTCAACGGGTGAATGTAATTAACTACCTGGTGCAACAGAAAACCAACAGTACAGGTGGTACATGAGGACCGGGGGGAGAACAATCGGCATTTGTCAGTGTGTTGGATGCAGGAGTAAAGACGTGAGCAGCTTTGATAAGGGCCAAATTGTTATGGCCAAACGACTGGGTCAAATTAAGGCTTTGGGGTGCTCTCAATCAGCAATGGTGAGTAATAAAGGAGGACCAACAGGATATCGGCCAGGTGGTCATAATATTTTGGCTTATCACTGAATTCCCAGTGACACACACACACACACACACACACAGCACATAAAAACAACAGATCTCTGTCCAATGGTGCTGGTTTTAGCTAATTGAAGTATCACACATGTGGTGTTTATCACATTAGGACAAGTCTGATTTGGTAAGGGGTCAAGTCACAGAGATCCACTAACTTGATTTTATTCACTGTTTCCTATGACTTTCTAAACTTCTGCAAGTATTATGTGACAAATCTCAATAATTTGCCATTTAGAGGCATATGTTTGCAGGTTTTCTATCCAACTTGACATTACACGATTTCACAAAGTAACACACCTTCAGGACTACTGATCAGTGGTGTAATATTGGGTTGTTAAGGAAAAAAGGATTTAGTCCTCCATGGCACCAGGTTGAGCATCACTGGATTAAACATCTACATACATCTTACTCATCTCAGATTGGGGTCCTGCCAGTCACTCCATCCATGTCGGCTCCCAATTTGTAGGAAGGAACAGAGTTTCTGTTTTGATGCTCATCTTGCAAACTACTGGACCTATCAGCCTAATAAAATTATGCAGTTATTAGTGTTTGATGAAGAACCTATTGTGGTTGCACTGATTAAAAACCCTCAAAAGTCGGTCCACACAATAGCCGCTCCCTCTCCTTATTCCTCCTCTGGGTCGCTCGACCAACACTGTTCATCCGTTCACTCAGATATGATAGAAAATCTTGGCAATGGCTAGGATAGTGTCAATAACCATAAAGATTAACAATCATCATTTTCCATATAGCTACATGGGGCACTTTGTGAAAATAACTTGCTAAAATAATGTTACTTCAAGAGTCATAATGAAACCCTATACAGGTATTGGTGTGCTGTGAGCTAAAAAGCTCCGGGCACAGTGGGAAGAGCATATGAGAAAGTTGAACATCCTGTAGTGTTGCAGCAGCTGTAGCAGTGCACCCCTATTTGGGAGCTGTACGTTCAGTGTTAGTCATGCTGCTGATGGCCCAGCCTGCCTCTGGCTGCCACCCCCACACTCACTCCCTCTTAGCTCCTTGTGTATACTCACACACACACACACACACACACACACACACACACAAAAACCAGCTCGATAAAACTAGTCATCCTGTGTGCCTCCAATGACCACCGCCACACCAGTCCTTCTCTCTTTCACTGCAGCCATTTTACCTTTCTCTTCCACTTTCCTCCTAAAATACCCACCGTCCATTCCCGGTCAGGTTGGTTGTCATCAGCCATTACTTTGTGCCTGTAAGACTGCACTGAATCTGGACATTTCTCATAATCAAAATGTTATGCTCCCTTGCTCACTCTCTGCTTCAGAAAGCATATTGAAGTGTCCTTGAGCAAGACTATGAACCCGCTAACTGATCCCCTGGTGCTGCAGCTACTCACTGCTACTATACCGTAGTATTGGTTAAATGCAGGGAACCAATTTGGTTGTATTTATACACAATGATAGATAAACCTCCTTCTTCTTCTCTCTGTCTTTTTAATTCATTGCTCTCAACTTTATTTTGCTCTCCCTCCCATCAAGGATCACCTATGTCCAGTCCACTCCAGGGGTCCCATCCACTCTGCCACTGGTCTCCACGACAACAGGTTCCTCCCCCACCCACCAAGCTTTGCCAGCACCAGGATCTGCATACGTTCAATCGTCCCTAGCAAGACTGGGCTTTACAGCCATTGCGCCCCCAGGACAGACCCTGGTTCAACCTTTGATAGCAGGTCAGTGTGATGGAGAGGCTTTGGGCTCTGAAGGCACCACGCCTTTTCCACAGTACTTTTTCACTGAGCTGTATATGTGCATACTGGGCCCCCATAGAATGTATCAGAATGAAATAGAAATAGTGTGGGCCTCTGGTGGCGTAGGGGGTTAAGGCAGCCATCTTCAGTGCATCGCTGCGTCATGCAGTTGGGTGTTCGAATCCCGGCCGCGCCGTTTCCAACCACGGCCAGAGGTCCAAAATTAATTAGCTGAGCCTACCATGGGTATAGGGTTTATGTTAGATAAGGTCTTCTGGGTTCGCTACTGTGTCCCGTCCCCCCCCGGCTTCCCCTGGCACTCATGGTTAAGGGAAAGTACTCTGTTTCGTTCTCCTCCAGCAGTCAAGCACTATGTTTTCACCGCAACACCACGATGTGCAAAATAGTGAGGGCTAGTCGTCATGTGACTTGGAGGACTCGCATGCTACAGCTTCCTCCTTCCTGTTGACGTTCTGTAGGAGTATCAAATAGACTGACCCAGCCGTAGGCAACTCGGGGAATTCGGGTGGGGAAAAAAGGGGATAAAATGTATAAAAAAGAAATGGAAATGCTGTGATACATATTAGGGTAAAGGCTGTGGGACATGAAGAAGATCTCATATCCTGATATAGGTCTGTTCATATCCAGTAAACCATATATATCACAATATAGCACATTTTCTATAAATTAAATGAATCGATTGTTGGTATATAGGGGACTGCATAGCTCAGTGGGTAGAGCGGTCATCTGGCACTTAGAGGGTTGCAGGTTTGATCCCTGGTCCTGCAGAAAGCATGTCGAGGTGTCCCTGAGCAAGACACTGAACCCCTAACTGCTCCCGGAGTGCCTTATGTTGGGAGCTCACTGCTCCTATATAATAGGAGGGGTTAAAATGCAGAGAAAGCCACATTTCCCCTTGTGGGGCTGATAAGGGAATCTGTCTTTTATTTATTTTTCTAAATTGCCACATGGACAGATGCATTTTTGTATTCAATTTTGAATTATATACTCAACAAATAGAAGTTTTGAGCACTCAAACCACATCTATGCAACAGAAGTAGCCCCTCAGATGGAGTCCTTCTCCTGTTTGGCATTAGCCTGTTCTGCGTCAGGTTCACTCTCCATGTTTGTTTGTGTTGCCTTCAGGAAAATGTCCTGCTTGCATCCGTCCCGTGCAAAAGAATGCATTGTCTAAATGGCAGAAAATATTTCTCTGTAATGTGTAACAATAAATGAATAAAATGTTAAGCAATCAATGTTTTTCCATCATCATATGATGTATATCATCATATCACACTGCTCAATCTTGGGCTAGTAAAAAGAAGCCCATGATGTGATGAACTTTGTCAATTTTTCCTAGGTCAGCCACCACTGCTAGCTCCAGCACAATCTCCACAGCCCTCAAACCCTGCCCCTACATCAGGCACCGGAGGCCATTTAGTCACTGCCATCTACCCTCCCTCACCAGGTTCCACCATGGCGACGGGGGTGGTTACCATGACAACGGTGCCCCCAAACATGGTGTATTCAGTCGCCAGTCCTTCCAGTGTCTCCCCCCATATTTTGCCCAAGCACACCACAGCCCAAGCCTTGATGACACACGCACACACCCCGCCCCATCTGGAACGACAGACAGACAGGCACCTTCCTCAGGACAGACAGGTGGATAGGCCAGCTGAGCGGCAGACTGAGCTCCTGACACATACCGACAGACAGTTCGAGAGGCAGACTCAAGCCCCCACTAAGACCATCAGTGGCAGCTCAGTGGCTCCTCCCAGTGGTTTGACTATCTCAATGCGGCCCTGCAGCCCCCCTCTACAGATCCACACAGCTGGTAAGACTGTATGGTAAATCGCCTGCAAGATTTATATTTTTGCGGTTGTCAGCATTAAGCTGTCATAGGACACCTCTGGTGGCGTAGGGAGTTAAGGCACCTATGTTCAGTGCATCTCTGCGTCATGCAGTTGGGTGTTCGAATCCCAACTGTGCCATTTCCAACCAAGGCCGGAGGTCCATAGTTAGTGGGACATAATTGGCTCCTCACATGGGTATAGGGGTTAGGTTAGATAAAGTATTCTGGGTTCACTAGTGTCCCCCTCTGGGTCGCCCAGGCCTCTTGGTTAAGCGAAGGGAAGGTGCTCTCGCCTTCTTTTGCCTCCGATGTGCTTTCCCCATGAGACCGTGATGTGTGAAATAGCGAGGGCTAGTTGTCATGTGACTTGGAAGAGACACATGCTAGCTACGGCTTCCTCCTTCCTGTCGAGGGTAATCAATGTGACAGAGCAATAGGCAAATGTGGGAATTAGGGTGGAGAAAAAATGGGATTAAAAAAGAAAGAGAAAAACAACAAAATTAAACTGTCATAATCTTTTCTCTGCTTTGTCTAAAATTAATTTGTTAATAGAATGGCAAATAATGCTGTTTTTTTTCCCTGATTTTACAGGTAGTGCAGCTGGCCCCAATCTCCCCCAGCATCCAGTCAGAACCCCCCAGAAAGTGAAGGCAACCGTTGCTAACATCCCTGTGGGTAGCTATGAGGCAGGAGGTCGAGGGAAAGAGCGAGACAGGGAGAGGGAGCGAGAAAGGGAGAAGGAGAGGGAGAGAGAAACTGCATCCAATACTCGTTTCTCCTTTGAGCCTGAGTCAGCGGGCCAGACAAGCTCTCCATCTATACACCCTGCAGATGAGCCCCCCTCCTCTGACAGGCCTCCTGAAGGATCCAGCTCAGAGGACTCCTCCGACACACGGAGTAGGGACAACAATATGACCAAGGAGGTGAGAAAGGAGTCATCCAGCCCTCATGTGTTCGAATAAAGCAAAACACGCAGTCAATATCAACTCGGTATCTGTATTCGCGTGTGTGTAACAGATATATATATATATATATGTGTA
>OMLC01011358.1:3216-24722 GCA_900302585.1 Regalecus glesne | reverse complement strand
CTCTGAAAAGGCAATGATGAGGGGAGAAGACCCTGTGTGCTTCATTTCAACCGCACAGACAGGGATATGTTACTGGTTCAGTGGGTGTTGAAGTTTTCTCCAGCAATCCAATCCACTACCATCAAATGAGGTTCAAATAATCACTTAAGTGGAACTCTTTTTATGTTGACTAATCCTGCTGGGCTTCGCCACACAATGCTACCAGTAGCTGTGTTTTGCAGGCAAAGGGTATGGATGGCTATAGATCCAAATGAAAACTTGAATACCGAAAATGAATTTGAATACCAACATTGTTTAGAAGATGATTCTACATCAATGTATCTCATCATTGATGGTCACTAGAGGTTGAGTATGACTGTCCTCCTAGGTCTTTCTGGGTCTTCAACTAGATGCCAAAATCCGAGATGTGACAGCTTTTTACATGGAGAAGCTGATGCCCCTTCAGCTACCGCATGGTCGTAGTTATGGTGGTGGCCAGAGTCCGATAACATGGAGAACCAAGACGATTGGCCACCACCCTCTGTTGCAACCTTCATCCACCTTAACTCCCGTCATATTCTGTTGACATCTTCTGCCATTGGGATCTTTGTTGGATCATGCTTTGTCTGGCACTTCTTCCTTGACCTTTACCCCTCAGGTGACCCCACCAGGAGCCAAGCTCCGGATGGCATGGCTGCTTGATCATCAATATATGCAAACTTTGCCACCATGGCAAGGTGCTGACAATCCAGAAGAAGTGCCAATCTATCAATCCATCTTCCATCCATCCATCTATCTGTATATCAAACCGCCCAATTTTCTCATGAAGTGGAAACATAGTTAGAAATTCTGCAAACCACTGGGGAACAAAAAGAGAAAAAGGAAGAAAAAGAAGAAAGTCAGAAACATAATATTTCTAAAATACAGCAACAATAAGCGCCATTATCCAGAGACTGAGCCAGATAATCTTTGGATTCAGATATAATTTATTATTGATACTAAGTCTTGTTTTTCACAGCCAACAACTCTGCTGAGCATTTTTCGAAATAGCAGCAATAGAAACACACAGAGAGAGAACTCATTGGATAGGATATGTTTTCAGCCTTGAAAGTTTAGAGAGTTCTAACATGGGATAGCTCAGTGGTAGAGTGTGCGCTTCAGGAACTGACCAGCCAGAGGCAGTGGGTTTGAACCCATTGCAGGGGATCGTAGAGGGCATCCGACCTCAATCCCCCAAGCTCCATCGAAGGCCATGTTCACCCCCATGATGTGGGGACCATCAGATTCTGTCCCTGTTGATCTTTTGAGAGAAGGGACATGAAGAGGACATGAGTAGCTGGATCAAAGAGGACGAGGTGAAGGATAGAGGGAGGTCAGAAGAGAAAAGGTCGGGGTTAGTTCTCTACTTGCAGAACAGGTAGAAGTCTGATTTGACGTCATGAACAGTCCCCATATTGTGTGGATGGACATGGACTTGGATGCTTAGATGGAGTGTAGAGAATTAAGACCAGATGCTCTCTCTGATGCTCCGCAGTGGGTTTGAACCCACATCATCTGGCTCGTCAGCTCCTGAAGGGCACGCGCTCTACCACTGATCTACTTCGGCCCCAGAGCAGGATAGAGCAGTAATAGCAATAACGGGAGTGGAGGAGAATATGGAGGGGCACTAAGGGTATTGTCGGCAGCTCAGTGACTTGTGATTAACGGAGGTATGGGAGGGAAAAGAAGCTGATAAGAGTAGATAAACTACGAGGAGAGGTGGCCACATATACCTTAGTCCTTTAACCTCTATCATTCACACCGTCCAATACCTGCACACAGCCCACCAACAGGCTTACAATAGTCCCAGATACAGGCAGGGTGATAACATTGGCTTCACCCATCTCTCTGCCTCTATAGACATCCCTAGCCCTTATCTTCCTCTATCATTCACCCCACTGCATCATCATTTGATGCTTGCTGTCGATAGGCTTGTGTCGAGACCACTTGGTTATGGACCATTCAGACTTCGGTTGTGCTGCAATTTTCGGGCCATGTGTCCACAGTGTGATGGTCACCCTTCTGTCTATGTGGCCTCCAACTGACAGTGGTTGAAAAGGCACTACCTCCCTCAGGGCTTCTTGTGTTTGACCTCTGTGACCACCTTGGTTGTATTGTTAGTCTGTCCCTCAAATTGTCCTGGAAGTGGAGCAAACAAAGTTAACTTTCTACTATTTGTAACAGAAATTCAGCTGCGTTTGAATTGATTTCAAAGTTTATGTGTCAAAAAGTTCTCAAATTTCTAGCTTGAATGCAGAGGCAGCAGGTAGCCCAGAAGTTAGCACTGCTGCCTCACAGCAAGAAGGTCCTAGATTGGAATCCCAGGCCCTATCTGTGTGGACTTTGCATGTTCTCCCCATGTTTGTGTCATTTTCCTCCCAATGGTCCGGTTTCCTCCCTCCATCAAAAATAGATGTACATTTAGGTTGAAATTCATTCCTGTGTCACAGAGTAAGGCAAATGGAAAAAAAGAAGTGGAGTTGGTTCCCCAGGCACTTCAGCTCCTCACTGGTCCTATACAATAAGAGGGATTAATTGCAGAGAATAAATTATATTATAAGAATGCAATGAGAAAATAAAGTGGCATTCCTCTTCTCCTTTCCTTTTAACCAGCGGCCAGTAATTATTTATTAAAATATGTTTTCTGTTTGGGTGGTCAAGTGGGCATCTGGACATAAACACAGACGGTAATCTCTTCAAAGAATTAATTAGTGAAAAGTGCACAAACAGATATTTGGACTTATTGCTTTTTCTTTCCATTTACTCAAATGCTATCATTATGTTTCTGACTTTATTTCTGCTTCCTGACTAAATAGTGATGTGAGTTTTTGAAATTCAAGCCTTTCTTTTTTAGTCATGGTTTTATCTTCTATTTGTATGTGGGGCCTTAGAGGATCAGTGGTAGTGAGCCTGATTTGGGAAGTGGTGAGCCAGATGTTGCAGGTTTGGACCCACCACGGGGCATCAGGAAGGGCATCTGGCCTTAATCCCCCAACCTTCATCTAAGTATGTGTCCACCCCCACACCATGGCGACTAATTATGATGTGTAAAACGGATCTCAAATTCCTCCATACGTGTTGGAAACACAAGTTGCTGAGAAAAAGTAGAAATTCGATATTTCAATCTAGAAATTATTTCAGAAGTGAACGAAATTAATGTGTTCTGACTGGAGGACGCTTGAACCTGACTGAGATATTCCCCCACTTCTGATGATAATAATAGTTATGATCATCAAAATTTTGCTTTGTTAATAGTAGCTAATAGTCCTTTTCCATTGCTGTTCAACAAACTATCAAACAGAAAAAAACTCATTGCCATAAGTCATACATTCACTCATTCATCAACTGCTCATCCAAAGTTGGGTTGTGGACCTCCTGGGGCCTATCCCAATGCTCATTGGGTGACGGGGAGGGAAACAGCCTTCCAGCTCAGGTCAGGCATGGAGTGTGGATGCCCTTCCTGATGACCCATGATGGGTTTGACCCCGCAGGCTCTAGCTCATTAGTTCCTGAAGCACACATTCTACCACTGAGCTACTATGGCCCTGCACTGAATATAGAATAAGCAAAATATGTTTAACATGGATATGAATACTGGTTAAAGGCCAAAGTGCATGTCTGCAAGTGTGCTATTGGGCAGGATATAAATTTGACGAGAGGCTTGTTTTCCATGTCACGATTAGTCACCATGTCGTGGGGATGGACATGGACTTCAATTAAGGTCAGATTCCCTTCCTGACGCCCCACGGTGGGTTCAAACCCGCAGCCTCGCTCGCTCAGTAGTTCCTGAGGTGTCCACCATTGAGCCACTGCAAAACAGTAAAGTAAATAATAAGACAATTTATGTTTTTTCCCTGAGTAATAAATCAATGGTCCATTGTGCAATATACAGACCCAGTTCTGCAAAACAAAAAGCAAAACTCAACAGTCCACCTTCAAATACAACCACATAAGTCATAATACCCTCGTCAAGGAGAAAGAGCGTTCAATCTAGATGCATCCTACAGTGCCTTGACTGGCATCCTAAATCCCGACGGGAACAAAATCAAGCGCACTCTAATGAATTGTGCAGGAAGGCAGCTGGTGCCAGCAGCTGATGCTCTTGTTGATGCTCGGTTCTCTTGGTTCACACCTCGCTGTGTTCATGTGCATTGGAGGGAGACACGTGTATGAGCCGGAAATATCAACAAATGGCGAGTTGTGAAAGGGATCTGAGATAGTTGATGTGAGGAAATGGTACTGTCAGGGCAGGTTAATATCATTCGATGTGTAATGCTACATGCCCCCCACACACACACACACACCAAAATCAGATTTGCATCACTGTGGGCCTCATCTGCCTTGGACAGAGGGTGGAACTAGTGGTTTCAAAGGCAGAAGTGTGTCTCACATGGTATGGTAGTAATGACAGCAACACCAACACACAAGGCTGTTGCTGTGTTTGAGTCACCTGGCCAAATCTCCCTCATCCCCCCCTGCTCATCAGTAAGCAGGATTTTTATTTCGGTGCCAGAAAAATGGATATGCTGTTAGCTCAGCTTGGCTCTCAGTTTGAGAGCTATGAATAGAAATAGATTAGTAAACACATGCTTGGTTCCGTCCAAGAGAAGTTCGCACCGCTCCAACACAGTGTTGAACCTATTCTTGGCATTGTGGTGAGCTTGTTTAGTCCTTGAATTGAAATTGACAGTTTTCAGCAATGAACCTTTTTTATAGCTCATGCAAGTATGTAAAGAGGAAAAGGTCCCACCGCAAATTAAAACATTTTCCCTTAGACCGAGGGTGTCCATATGCAGCTGCTGTGAATGAACAGCACAAAGCATTTAAATGTCACGGTATTCAAGAGACATAAGACTCATGTGCACACCAACTAATGTGAAGAAAAGACGATGTGTTGGGATATCTGGTGAGAGGTCTAGGTTAGACGGTTTGGAGACAAAGCCAGAGAGGCCAGACTGAGATGGTTTAGACATGTGTGGAGGAGAGATGGTGGTATACTGACCAAAGAGGAGGTTTCTGATGTGGTGAGGGAGGACATGCAGGTGGCTGGTGTGACAGAGGAAGATTTAGAGGACAGGAAGAAATGGAGATGGATCATCTGCTGTGGTGACCCCTGATGGGAGTAACCACAGTAATGATTGATTAGTTTCCACGTTGTGGGGTGGACACAGAATTAGAGGGAGTTTCGGAGTTTAAGACTGGATTCCCTTCATGATGCCCTGTGGTACGTTCACACCTGCAACATCTGCCTCATCAGACATCGAAGCGTACACTCTACCACTGACCTAGTGTTGCCCCTATTGGGATATCTGGTACTAATTGAGTCACATGACCGGTCTGAAACGTTTATAATCTTACACAGAATTTGACCTTTGACAATCCCCCCTTTGTCCAAGGACCCCCCCTTTTCAATTTTTTCTATTATCTTGCTGAAGTGATGATGAGGTGCACCTTTCTGTGATGACAGGGAATTGTGTGTTGCTTTTGCCAGTGTTTCTAAATCAGGACCAGGAAGTCTCATCGAAAAACCTACAGTGACTTCAATAAATCATGGCATGGATGGGCGGCTATCTATATAATGCACATGCAGTACTTGAGCTCATTGGCCAGATGTTGAACAAGCCTCGCTGAGGCATGATCTGGCTGCATTGAGTGTGGTTGTTGATATCTAGAAATAAGCACAGTTTGGAAGAATTCCTTGTCAAACTGTACGCAAATGAAAGTGCCATTGGAATTTTTACGTTTCACGCTCCGACTGGTACAGCCTTACTATGAAAAGCACCATTTGTCACTCGTGTAACTGCAAATCACTGTTTGCTTTACTTACACCTCAGGCTGGCCCTGAAAAAAACATAACATTCAAACATCTGTGTTCCCCAAGGAGCAAGATCTGTTATTTTCAAATGAGGGTCGCAATCATAGCCAGCTTGTCAGGGCATCAGGAAAGGGCATCCAACCTTAATCCCCCAAGCTCAATCTAAATCTGTATCCATGCCCACAACATGGGGACTAACTGACATAAAATGGACTTCTCATACCTCAGGAGGTAGGGTGGTCATCTAGTAATCAAGGATTTGTAGTTTGATTCCCGGCCCCTGCATAATGAGTGTTGAGGTGTTCTTGAGCAAGACACTGAACTCCTAACTGATACCCGAGTGCTACGCAACTGGCTGCTGGGCTGCATGTTCCTATACAATAGGATGGGTTAAATGGAGAGAATAAATTCCATCAGCCTTAATTGTGTGGCAAATAAAGCACTTCTACTGTATTCTAGTATCCACATCTACCTTCTTCCAGGGCCAGTAATGTGAATGCAAGTATGATTTCTTGGACATTTTACAGGAAATTCACACTTTCTGTATGTTTAGGGCCAGCAGAATGCTTCTAGTGTACCTCCCTATCTATACCACAGCCTCTCTTCCCTTTCTGTCTCTCCTCCTCCTTTCCTCAGTGTTGCTGAGGGCATTTTAGGCTGATACATAACAACCGCCCACTGGTAGAAAAAGTCTTCTCTGTAGTAGGGGTTGCTTCCTTGTTCTTGCTCATTGCTCCAGTGATCCCCCTCCTTTGTTGGCGGGCTTTCTGTTTACTGCTCTGGTGCTGTTGTGGGGGGGGTCGACAGACGTGGCCAGGGATCCGAAGCCCAGGCCAGAAACCAGATGGTTCTGTGACTCAGGTGTTCCATGGCTCGCTAACCTGCCAGCTGCAGGTGTCTGAGGCTGAGTCGGATTAACACCCCCCCCAAAAAAAAGCTCTTTGTGCTTGGCTCTGGCTGTAGATGTGGGCAGGTCAGCCAAACCTGTTCCGGGGTGTGTGCACTGACATTCACCTGGACAGAGACGGAAGGAAAGCGGGATTGCAGGGGGAGGATGGATAGGATGCAGCGGTTGTGGCTAGAGGAAATGTCAGGGTACTGGGTGGTTGGATGACTTACTGGATAGATGGCAAAACCAGACATATACCATGGGCACACGCGCACATACACACAGATGCACGGAAATGCAATAACTGCACAGCATCACACAGCACAGTGACTGCATCAGCTGGATAAACATTGGTGGTTATCAAATGAGAGCTATTGTGACAGGATTGAAAATGAAAACATTTTACATTAGAAGGTCACTTTGCTGGGGCTGTTTTCATGCTGTTGCCATGGATTGTTGATTCAGGAGTAAAAATATGAGAAATTATAACGATGATAATGAGGATTCCTTGCCTCTGTAGAAAGCATGTCGAGGTATCCTTGAGCAACACACTAAACCCACAACTGCTGCACTGCGGTTGTGCTCGCTGCTGCTGTAGAATAGGTTAAATGCAGAGAGCAAATTCCACCAGGCGTGGTTATGTGGCAGTAAAAACACTCACTTTCTATCGGTTACAAATAATACCAATAGAATGTGTAGAGGGACGAGCAATGGCCTCGGGCTGGGAGGATGAGATTTGCTCAGTAAGAAGAAGATAAAGACAGTCTATGCCAGCCCCATCTTGTGGATTGTCCTCTGGCTCAGCCCCATCATGTCTTTGCTTTCGCTTTATCCTTTCCTATATAAAAAAAAAACTTAAAAACCCCCACCAGAGTACTTCTAAGCAAATAATGATGTTGCAAAGTTTAAGGGTAAGACAGTAACACAGACGGTGTCTCAAATGTGTTTTCTCCGTTTACCCTCTTGTCGTTTGTCTTCACTCAACCTGTTCTTCTGCCCCCTCCTCTGAACTTGATTGCATGTTCACACTGGATCCCCTGCGACCATCGTGGCCTCTCCCTGTCGCCCCCATTCTCACACTCTCCTTGGAAGATATGACATATAGCGGCCCTCTCGATGTCTATATATCTGATCGCGGTGGGTTCTAACATCCATATTGATTTCCACTAGGGCTGACATTTGCAGTGCTTTCCACCAAGTCATCGCTTTAATCACCGAACTGGTCCCTCATACTTAAACTGTATTGGATGTCAAACTCTCAAGTGGCGATCTGACAGTTTGTTGCCACCCCTACCCGCTTGAGTAACATCAAAACTGCAGCACACAATGTAAAGAACACTGCTAAGAAAAGACCCCTGTCCCTTACCATTACACCCACCTACAAGAGCCCATTCTCATCCCGCACTGTCGTGCGTTAAGGCTTGGTGGTGATATGTGATGTGCAAGGTACCCTGCAGTGTCTGTATGAAAAGTGATAGGTCATCATCGACTTCTATGTCTTTATCAGAAGTGCCAGGTTAAAAACAACCTGAGCTCAACCCTTAACTAAACTCTCCTTAACCTTTCATTAATGATCTATATGGCATTGATGATGTGGTGTTGCTTTCGCTTTATTGAACTGCTGTGATGAAGATAGCTTACTCAGAGGGGCAGGGCTCTCAATCTACTGGTCAGTATTTATTCCTACTCTCACCTATGACTATGAGGGTTGGGTCATGACCCAAAGAATGAGATTGTGGATGCAAGAGACTGAAATGGGTTTTCTCAGGAGGGGGTCTGGGGTCTCCTTGAGAGACAGGATGAGAAGATCAGTCCTCATGAGGGTCTCAGAGTAGAGCCTCTGCTCCGCTACCTAGAGAGGAGCCAGGTGAGGAGGTTCAGCATCTAGTCAGGGGGCCACCTGGTCTCATCCCTAGTGAGGTGTCCCAGGCACATCCAGCTGGGAGGAGGCCATGGGGTAGACTGAGGACCAGTTGGAGGGACTATATCTTCACACTGGCCTGAGATACCTCTGGACCCCCAGTCAGAGCTGGTGGATGTGGCCAGGAAGAGGGAATCGTGGGATCCCCAGCTGGAACTGATACTTCCACAACCCAACTTTGGATAAGTGGTTGACTGGATGGATGGATGTCCTTAATTAATATTAATGCCATGGAACACCCTCTACATCTCTATACTGACTCCACATGTATCTCACATGTCATATATTGACCGTTTAGCATCATTATATAATGCCACAGGATAAGAATATATACATAATATGTACATTTCAGTCCCCCAATGACAAAACCAACTGTTTTCATATTTTTAGAACATCATATAGTAGCTCAGTGGTAGAGTGCGAGTTTCAGGAAATTAAAAGCCTGGTGTCACGGGTTCGATCCCACCGGAGGGCAACAACAAGGGTATTTGTTCTTAATCCCCAATACTCCATGTATGTCTGTGTCCACCCTAACAATATGGGGCCTAATTGTGACGTAAAAACAGAAGTATCATATAGAGATGAACATAAACTCTGCCATTGCAAACTAATGCAAAAAACAGGGCAAAACAAGCATCTCCTCAATGGAGAAGCTCCAGTTGGACAGCGTGCTTACAGAGCTTCATGTAAAATGCATGGATTTCACTCGGCTGAGCATGCTTTGGTTGCACCTCGGGAGGGAGCACAAACTTAAAAATCCACTCTTCAAGCGTGTTTCAGAAGGTATCTGTGTTTACTTGTTCACCATCAAAACAGATCCCTACGGTGTCCATCTTCCTCTAAGTTTTCTCCCGCTCTTCCCTTAACTCCCTTTGCTCTCCACACACACACACACACAGACACACACTCAGTTAACAGGCTATTTAAATCCTTTAGGAAAGCTGAGTGTATATGCACAATATAAAAAAACACTTAGCATCATCATGTAGAAGATCTAACTGTCCTCAAACCAACAGAAATCTCTCCCTCCTATTCCACATCACCATCAGCTGCGAGCAGAAGCTTGGCATGCATCACAGTCTAAAATGTATCAGAAATAATCTATCTGTCTCTGTGCATACATAGGTTTTGCCTCTTGAGTTGTCCTCTATATATGAATGAATGTCCCTGACATTCACGCCCTTGCCAAATGATGATTAAGCTTTTCACTACCAGGTAAATCAATTCATGTTGTAGTATACCACAGTTTTAAATCTGGTGCCTGGGGGCAGTGTTCCCACACTGCCTTCCTAAACATGTACCAAAATTGTTTCATCACCAGAATAATCAAAAGATTACCCAATTATCACAATATTAATAAGTCCATCCATCCATCCATCCATCCATCGTCAACCGCTTGTATGAAGTGCAGTTGCGATGTCTTGCTGGAGCCTATCCCAGTACTCATTTGGCACAAGTCAGGGAAACACCTTTGACAAGTCACCACTCCATTGCAGGGCTTGACCAGTTGGGGGTTAATTGTCTTGCTCAAGGACACATCAACACCCTATCTGCAGGGGCCCTACCTCCTGGGGTTTTTAATCTATATGCCCTGGTGGTTTATAATCAGCCACATAAGAGAGTAAACCAGCCAAAAGAGGTCTATGAATTCACCTGCTGATTTCCTTTTAGATTTGCTCAAAATGCAGACATATAGACTGACTTTCTCCACTGGTGATGTTTGTGCCTGTCTGAGTCATACCGTCTTCACAGGCCCTCTGAGGACTCGGTGTTAGTGAGGATCAATGAGGGAAGAACATATCCACATCCAGAGCACTTTAATGAGTATTGGTGCTCAGTGTCTCTGAGACCTAATAGATATGGGTGGACTTTAAGAGGTCCTCTACACCCCCCTACGGATATGATAGCTGCTCATATAGGGGCTCGGATGATGTGGCCAGACAATTATTAGAAGTTCACACATTCCACCGAGACTCTGGGTATTAAGGTACTGTTTGTTGCCTCAAATGGCTCAGGTGTTTTTATGTACTTGGCAAAATTGAATATTAGTTTGAAGTGGAATATGTGTTTTTGTACTGTTGCATGTGACAAGGTGGGGTGTGGGTGTTTTGTTAGATTCCATGTAGACACACTGGACATGGTAGTGGAGAAAAGGATGGCAACCAAGCTGTTGGTCTACATTGGCAATTGCTCAACCCCTCTCCATCTTTTTCTTGTTGCTCCATCATAGTCGATGATTACCATGGCACATCTCTGGTTGCAGGGTTGCATGACTTGCACAGAGGACTTAGATTTTAGTGGGTGAGATTTACACAGTGTCTATCTCTCTCCCAACCAGCTCCATATGTACCCTATGGCAAGACATAGTCAAAATGACTGGAGATGAAAGCAACATGGTTGGCAGCACACATTAGTCAATTCTTCGATAGTCTAGGATTGCATCTCCATCCTCCCCAATGACATGTTGGTGAAACAGAGGAGTCTTTTCACCAACACTTTGCTTGAACTGAGGTAGACCGGAGCTCAGGAGGAAGTTCAGTCGAATAAACAGAAGATCGGTGGTTCAATCCCTGGCCCCTGCAGAAAGCATGTTCCTTGAGCAAGACACTGAACCCCTAACTGCTCAAGCCCTGTGAATGATGGCCTGTCCAGGGTGTTCTTGAGCCTTTCGGCCAGTGGCCTTTGGGATAGGGTCCAGCATGACTCCACAACCTGACGTTGGATGAGTGGCTGATGATGGATGGAGCTGGTGGGAGTTAATATTCTTATCGATGCGTATTCTTGAATTTACATCATGCCATCCCTATATTCTGTTTGAAGCTTTTACAGTTTGTGTCTTGCCTTTTCTGCTCTGCTCTGTTTACCCACTACAGCAAACGGATATTTGCTTGTGGGGATTAATAAAGCTGAATTTAT
The DNA here is from genome assembly GCA_900302585.1 of Regalecus glesne. Taxonomy (NCBI): domain Eukaryota; kingdom Metazoa; phylum Chordata; class Actinopteri; order Lampriformes; family Regalecidae; genus Regalecus; species Regalecus glesne. The sequence goes on along the minus strand of OMLC01011358.1, from coordinate 13,163 downwards.
TCTATATGATCTCTAACGTAAATCCTGGAATGGGCTCATCGTATCGTAAACCCAGGGCGTTATGTGTATGTTTCTGTTTTGTGATATTCTTTAATTAATTCTTCATCCTTAATAGAGTAATCATCGGAGCTGCAAGCAGGCAGACGTCTTTGAAGGGAAACTGACATGATATGTCCTGTTGCGTCAATCTCCATCGAGGCAGCCATGACTCAACATTCACTGTGTGAGATTTCTAATGGCCTGTCTGACTAATGGGGAGGCAATGTTCACGGTACCGACTGATGGTGATATTACATCCTCATCCCTCTGCAACCTTTAATGGGTCCATGGGTCCATCTGGATGCATGATGGTGCTTCAGTCAGTGCATTTGTTGAGGTGTCTGCTTGACTGCTCATGCAAATGTGCACAGATTTTCTTATGTATGTTAGGGTTCTACATGGATGTTTCTTTGTTCATATGCAATTAGCTGTTTTGTCCTTCGTGTGTTTATTTTCAATCCCCCATTTGATGTTCCAAGCACCCTTGGTATGCTGATGGGCCCTTGGCTCCAGTCAATTTGATGGGGTTTATGGACTAACAAGCGTTGTATCCAGCTTTTTCAATGGATCCTTGTGATGGAATTGAATTAACATTATGACACCCGCAGAAAAGGCATTAAGTCCCTGGGGGACTGTGATTACCTAGCTGAGGACATTACACGTAATAACCTGCGGAGCTGAAAGGCTGTCAGAGCTAGTTTCTCAAGCAAACAGCTCCACAGAGACAGACTGTGTGATGATGGTGTATGAGAACCTTTCACATACATGGTATATTTGTTTTTCCCATTACTGGATCCAGTTTTGCTTTTGGACCCTCATTCATGAGAGATAAGTGAAATAATAACTATTTTTTATCCATCCATCGTCAACCGCTTATCCGAAATCGGGTCATGGGGGAACTGGAGCCTATCTCAGTCCTCATTGGGTAAAAGGTGGGGGCATACCTGGTTTAGGGCGCAATTCTATCACAGGGGAGAGCGGTTAGGGGAACAGTGTCCTGCTCAAGGACACCTCGACATGCTTCTATGCAGGTGCGTGGATCAAACCTGCAACCTAACGATCACCAGATGATTGCTCTACCCACTGAGCCATGCCGCTCCTACTCTACCTATTATGAAAAATGAATTTACAAAGAAGAAGATAAGGAGAAGTGCTATTTATTTGTCATTGTCTGTACAAAAAATGTGTTCCTTGTATTTAACCCAATCTACTGTATAGGCACAGGGAGCAGCTGCAGCGCCGTAAATCAAAACAGGGACCAACTCCACTTTTTTCCTATGGCCTTGATTTGGGGAACAGGCAGCAGTATTAACTCTAAGAAGCTTAAAATAATATAATATGATCATGTTTTTACTCGCATATTTCCTGAGTATCAATCACAAAATGTCTGTAATCATTTTAACAATCCTTGAAAGGTTTTATTTGAAAAGAAACTACCTCTTTTATTTTGTACTACAGGGCTGCAGATCTCCATCGGGCTTACACATGTCAACTTCTACCCTTTTTTGCTTTCTGGGAGAAGGGAGATACAAGCACACAGATGGGAAAAACAATGTCTTTCTACCATCATAAGACTCGTGCACATAGCCCAACTTAATTGAAAGAGACACATGGAAAAAATGTTATAATATGGAGCACTCAAGCTAAAGAAATCTAGATAATAATAAAAAAGACCTTTTACCTATTGCTCTGTGGATGCTCAGCCTGCTTGGAGTCTGCTAAATATAACACATGAAGATGGTATGATCACCTTTGCATCCATTGACATTAGACAACATTGTCAGAGGGTTCTAATAGAACACTCTACAGGTGCACATTTAAATAGATGGATTTAAGCAAACTTATGTTGGTTTACATTCCAAATCGATGGTTAAGCTTTATATTTTTCCTCCATAGGAAAAAGCAGGAGTCTGATTTGGCATGTCTGACCTGACATGTTTACCATAAAGGGGATCGTAGGCTAGACATTCCATCTACCAGATATCTGAACAGTCCGCTTACTGAGGCATGAAATCCCTCCATCTCCAGTCTCACCACTGTTCCCACACCACACCAGCCTCTTTGTGTGATCTCAATTCCCTTTAAGGGTCTCCTCACATTGTTGGCCTGATCTATTGATAATCAATAGTTTTCCTAACCACTTTTATTTCACCTTCATCTTGCAGTTTTAATTCCCCCTCCCCTGTGCACGAGGCACATGCACATTATTGAGCTGACGTATGACGTCTGACGTATTAGAATGTGTTTCCACAAAATCATCTATACTTATTTTTCTCTGTTGTATATGGTTTCCATCCTAACTTCTAGCTCCTGTATGCGTTCCTTTGCAGTCAATAGACAGAGCAGAAGGAGGCTCATATGTTTAATTATGAGAAATGACTTGCTCTCACTGTTAAATTACGACCAATAAGATGAGAGAATTTACTGTTGAGCTTACTGAAGTTGCTGCATACCTAATTCAGTTAAACGTCCCAAGTCAGTGTCCCAGACAGAACATGTGTTCCCAGAATGTGATGACTGCCCATGTTTACTTACGTCCATATAATGGTATATCAGCTTGCTGGACCAGATATGACTACAGCTCTTCATTATTTATACACATTTAAAAGCATCCCACGTTGACTAAAGCACTGTGCAGACCAGATAGCTAAAACACAAATCCAAGAAGGAGAAACTCAATTTATTTGCAGTTAGAGGTTAAGTGTCTTGCTCAAAGACACTTCGACACACTTTCAGCATGGACGGGTTAAATGAATGAGAACATTTTTCAGGACCTCTGCTCTGATCATCTGCTTTAACACTGTTAGACTGCAGAAAGTTGGTAAATTTAGTGCCAGGGTTAGAAATGGATGCTTGTGTTTGACTTTTGGCTTAGAACCTGGCTTGGCAGACCTTGTTCATGGAGAAACATTTTGTATTCCCTCAAACATAACCAAGTGTAACAGAGATCTATCCCTGGATAATCTATTTATCTTTTGCTCTGTGACTGATCTTAGATGACTTTGGGTTATAGAGGGCTGCGGTAGCTCAGTAGTAGAATGCACGCTTCAGAAAGTGATGAGACGGAGGCTGTGGGTTCGAACCCACTGTGGGCTATCGGGATAGGGATCTGGTCCTAATTCCCCAAGCTCCATCAAGTTCCCGCAATACGGGGACTAACGTTGACATGTAAAACAGACATCTCGCCCTCTATTCACTTCGGTCCAGTCTGAAGCATCTTATGTCCAACTGGTGGAACAGCATCATTACTCTAGACAATATTTAAAGTCCATACCATTAAAGCCCTTTGCCTTCTGCTTTTCCTATGACAGAAACAAATCTATACTTATGTTTTGATTCCCCTCTTCCACAATCGTAATGAATTCATTATCACTGCTCTCATCACCTGTCTCTTTATTGCCATTGCCTGTCTCCTGTTTAAGTATCTTATTGTATCACTGGTTATAACTCAGGGGAGAGATGGAGGGCTTTTTGTTTTGCAACAGCTGTGTGTAGCTTATCATCTGATCGGCTTTATTTCCTGGTGCAATTACGGACACTTGTAAAAGGCTTGTGATGATAAGGGCTGATTATTTGTTTTTTCAAAATCAAGTTCACAAACTCGCAAATCATGGTTTCATTCATCTCAATACAGAAAATGGAGCGCATGACAAAGTCTGAAAGGATACGGGTATCATCTGTTGGTTCTGGTATGTGGATCAAGTCACATGACTCTTCTCTGCTCATCTTATGTGGAGTTGGCATTTACCCATCCAGGAGGTTTAGTTCACATACAGTGCCGACTTTCTCCCTCCAAAATGTCCTTTTTTGAATCTTTGTCAAAGAAGGGACCAGCTATGTTGTATGGTTTGAAGACAGCAGCCCTAACCAAAAGTCGGGAGGGGGAGCTGGAGGTGGGAGGGTTGAAGATGCTAAAATTTGCATTAGGAATGAGTATATTACAGAAACAGTTCGATTTGGACGGTTTGGAGACAAAACAAGAGAGGAAAGATTGAGATGGTTTGGACATGTGTGGAGGAGGTATGCTGGTATACTGGGAGAAGGATCCTGAATATAGAGCTGAAATGCACAGAACCAAATATAACCTGCGATGACAAATTCAAGTGTATTTCTTCTTTTCTTTTTCTAAATTATTGAAGTTCACTGTGTAGACAACCATCGAAGATGCTGAAAATTGTTGAAGGTCCATAGTTAGTGGGGTATAATTGGTTAAGCCTCACATGGGGATAAGGGTTAGGTTGGATATAGGATTCTAGGTTTGCTAGAGTCGTCCAGGCCTCTTGGTTAAGCAGCCAAGCGCTGTGCTTTCCCCGCGAGACCGTTATGTGTGCAATAGCAAGGGATAGTTGTCACGTGACTTGGAGGACACACGTGCTATGGCTTCCTACTCCCTGTTTATGCTCTAGAGGGGCATCAATAGGGACAGATCCAGCAATAGGCAACTTGGGGAATTCGGGTGGGGGGAAAAGGGATGAAAAAGAATATGCATAAAACTGTCTAATATATTTGTTTTTTACGAGTTAAATAGCGCTAATTGGAGCGTAGTCAACATTTTGGAAGTGTGAAGAAACATGGGAAAAGAGACCTTGGATTCAAGTCATTTTATTTGCATAGCCCATTGGATTGCTGCCCAAATAAAGAGATTAATTATACACTATAACGTGAGAAGATAAGAATTTAATGTCTTCATCCAGATTACTAAAGGATAAAGATGGCTTAATACCAGAGGTCACTCTTAACCTGAGGAAACAAAACTCAACAACTTAATCTTCCCCAAACTTCCCACATTAAAGCTCTAGTCAGGGTGAATAACAAGTCACATTTATGGTAACTAGCTCAAAAGACACCTGATTTTTATTTTATTTTTGTAATGTATTTTTAGAGGCAAAAATTTCCAATTCTGCTACGCCTCATATCTATGAGAGCAGCTCGGCATCTTGAGTCACTTGGTTGCAGAATTGCATGTGTCTGTTTTCCAGCGGGGCTGAGATTGAAGGGAATATTGCCTTTATGGATGTTATGATTTAGTGGAGGCATGCAAATGGAAAACAGGATTTAACCCAAACCTGTACCCTGGGGGACTCCACATGTAATAAGTGTAAAAGGAGAGGAGTTCTCCTTTTATGGCATAAAAAAAAATCAGCTAAAAAAAGAGCCAATGAGCTGTCACTGATCAATTGCCACTTTAATAAATGACAGCTCATTGAATATCTACAGTTCTCACTGCGGCCTGTAAGGCTGAATACCGTAGAATTGTGTTTAAAAGCCTTAAATCCGGAGTTGGCATTAAGGACTCTGCACTAAATTGGTTCAGCTTGTACCGCTCACACAGTGCCTTTGCTATTACAATGTGACTGTCTTCATTTCCTGCCTATTACTGGGGGTGCTTCTTTGCTTTGCATCACCATAAACCATAATGTCATTTCTGGAAAATATTGATTTTACACATGAAACCTATTAAAAACATGAGGCGGATTTCTCTTGGGTCTTGAATAAATGCATTTTTTAATAAAAGCTCTTATTTACATGACTGCTAACATCTGAGAGAAAGCAGACTGCTTTTAAGCAATGTTGAAATACTGTGCTGGAAAATGAGCGGGGGGTGGGGTTAGACAGCTTTCCCGAGAGCGGCTGATTTGTAATGAGATTCCCGAAACAAGTGCATGTCTTTGAAAATGTGTGGGAATTATATGGAGGGTACTTCATCTGAGATTCAGTAGCCTCTTTGGGGTGAGAAGGAAATGAGTTGGGGGGCAGGGAGAAAAATCCAGAAAACTCCGTTTACAAACTGGGTCAGAGTGAACGATGTGAGGCCTTATGTGTTTAACGGTTTTGCTAAAAAGGTTAAACGCTCTTTAGAGCCCTCTGGGGTGGCTTCAGAACCAGAACAAATGAAGCGGCTGATGAAAGACTCTGTTACTTTGAAGAGAATCTTTGGACCATTGCTGTTGGTTATAAGATAACTTTGTATTATGTCCTGCAGCTGTACCCTGTTTGTCTCATTATCTATACAGCTCTATTCTGTGTGTGCGTGAGTGTGTGTGTGTGTGTGTGTGTGTGTGTGTGTGTGAATCAGCTTTTGAGTCTTCCCGTAGAGACAAAATGTCCTCATCAGGATACAAAAATCTGAAGCCACCTCCTTTGTGGGGATGTTTTGTCTATTATAAAGTTAGGACTGGGTTTTAGGGTTAACATTAGATTGGGATTAGGTTAAGATTAGGGCAAGGGTTAAAGTTAGGCATGTAGTTATAATGGTGAAGATTATAGTTAAGGGCTGGATCAATAAATGTATTCTATACTGGGTCCCCACAAGAATAGGGTGAGTGTGTGTGTGGTTGTGTGTGTCTTCATTTTACTATTCTAATGGGGACGAAATGCCCCCATCCCAATAAAAACAACAAAACCTGAAACTGCCTACCCTATGGGGTCATTTTGAGGGTCCCCACGAGGAAAAGGGTACATTTTGGGGTTAGGACTTTGGGTGTAGGATTAAGGTTAGAATTAGGATTAAGTTAAAGTGAGGGTTAAGGGCTAGGGAATGAATATAGTCTATAAGGGGTCCCCGAAAATATATTGGGTGACATGGCCTGTTTATGTGCATGGGGGTCTGTCTTGTTTGTATAAAACCAATGGATATATGTGTTGTCCTGACGGTCACTGTGCTCTCCGTTTGACAGGTTGTTCATGTGGGTGGCCAGGATGATGGACGCCTGGATGACTGTGTTCCTGGCTTCCAGATCAAGCACTACCAGGCAGAATACAGCGGACCCCTCCAGAAAGGCCAGCCACTCATACGAGGTTAGTCTCATCTGGTGAAAGAGGATAGGCTTTAATAGGAACGATTCAATGATTTTCAACCCTGTCTTTATCTATCTGCTACAGGGCTAGCATAGGAATAACACCTACAGATGTTCCCGATTGTCTCTGCATCCCCGGAGGAAGGGCTGGGTGGGGAAGGAATCAGATATTCATGGGTATAGATACAAAAGTAATGCAGTCTGGTATCTGTTGAAACTGTCAGGAAGGCTCTGTTAGCACAATGTTGCTTATTTATCCTTCAATACTCTCCCCCCACCCTTACCCTCATCTTAAACGAATCCTAATTCTAACCTTAACCCTAAACCCAAGTCCTGACCCTAAAATCGACCTTTCACCTCATGGGGACCACTAAAATGTCCCCTTGAGGTAGATTGTTTCAGGTTCTTGTATCCTGATGGGGACATTTGGTCCCCATTAGGATAGAAAAACCCAGTATATACACACATATACACGTATACCATGAACATTCAAATTCAGACAAGCTGCCTGTCTTATGCATATTTATGCAGCAGCATTATTAGTATGGGAGCTGAGCACATAGGAAGCCAGGCCCTCTTCAGGTCAGTGGAAGAGGTGACTGTTTCTATGTGAGCGGGTTGTCTTGCCAGCAGTCATAAGATTTCTAGCAAATACTCATTATACACACAAGACAGAAGCCGGGGCTGCTCTGCATCACAATGATGGTACCAACAACAACAGGAACAACAACGACACAAAAAAAATGTGTCGGCGGATGAATTATTCTCCTTGATGGAACGTTGTTTACAGAAGTATTCCTATTCTGTGCTGTTGTTCCCTCCCTAAAGGCAGTTCTGGGCTGTTTAGTGTTTAAAGCGTGCACCCGTCTGAGTGTGTGGGGGAGAGAGAAAAAGAAAGAGAGAGAGAGAGTCTGTTGGAGTCCAGTTTGTGAACTTTAACTGTTTTATTCAAGTTTGTTCATTTCCACTTCTGTTGCTAAAATGTTGATACAACTCCCACCTCAGGGAAGGTCTGTAGCAGTTTCCAATGGTCTTTGTAAACTCGTGTAAGCAATCTCCATCTTGCACATATGATCTCAGTAGACTGGCAATCTCACCCTCAAAAATAGAGCTCAGAAGAAGGTTTTCAGGTCCAGGACATGGAGTTGCTGTCTTAGAAATCCCCCTTTTGCTATCTCTGAACCAACAAAAAGGCAACTTGGTCACGTCTTCTCAATACGGAGTCCCTCAAGAGTCTTACATTGTGTAACGTCAGCCACTGAAGTCCGATCAGAACTTTCTACCACTTCCATGATTCATCCACCCTGTCCACACCTATGGAACTCACCCGCCATATTGTATCTGCACAGCCCTGCTCTGTCTACACACACAGATTAGCAATGACGTCTACAGGTTAGCATTGTGGTCCTCTGCAGAGTAGAGATATGTCTGCAGGTGTGTATCTCCATAGACATTGACAAGGTAGACTTGTGTGGTTGCCCCATTAAGTTTGGTAAGTTTTAAGCTCTTCATGCCCTGCAGTAGAATGCATGCATAAGGAAAGGGTGAAGCAGATATCATTGGTTTGACCCCATCACAGGGTGTCAGGAAGGGCATCCGGCCTTAATCCTCGATGCTTCATCAATGGGGCAGCGTAGCTCAGGAGGTATGGCAGCTGTCTAGTTATCGGAGGATTGGTGGTTTGATCCCTGAGCAAAACACTGCTACCCGGGCACTGTGGCTGCTCATTGCTCTACAATAGAGGTCCATGTTTATGTGTGGGATTGTCCTCAAATAACAGGGGTCAACAAGGACTTAGATAGAGCCTGGGGTATTAAGGCCCGATGCTCTTCCTGACACCCTGCTGTGGGTTCAAACCCACGGCCGTGGACTCGGCAGTTCTTGAAATGCGTGCTCTGTCACTGAGATACTGCACTCCCACTGCACTAGGATGGGTTTAATGCATCGAACACATTCTGCTCTATTTATTTTCAATGACAAATAAGTTGAGCTTCTTCTTGTAGGTCCGTGTCCACCCCCACAATGTGGGGACTAATCGGGACACGTGAAGCAGACCTCTCAGACAGCACTTCAAGACTACTGTCATGAATGTAGCCACCTACAGACGTCAACCAAACTGTCTAACAGAACCTGAATAGAATCATCATTTTCAATATTTCAGTGTTTCTGGTGTGGCTCTGTCTGGTCCCAACATGCCATGTTGTCTTTGACAGATTTGGGCTCCGTGTTTGTCAGCAGTTACATAAAACATGAATATGTTGTTCCAAATACCCTGAAAGTCCTTCAGCCCATTTGGGATTAATTAATAGCTCATTAAGTCAGTTATTTATACGAAGCGTGGTTTTTTTATGCTCCTTGTATCATTATTGATTTATTTCCTTGTTTATTAGGTCGATTTATTTGGTCACATGGCCCGTTTGTGTGACAGGCAAACACACACTGCTGAATGCACCCACCGTGTACAGGGACAAAACTTCAATCTGTTCATTTAATAATGTTAATGGCGCCCGCTTGACAGGCTGAAATCTCAGCCAGAGTGATAAAAAAAGAATACTGGCTTTACTACCGAGGCAGGAGCGGCTGACAAATCTGAACGTTTTCTGCTTCAATCTTTTCCCCTCTTTCCTGCCTTTATTGTGTTTGATTGGAGCGGGCAGTGAGGCATTTTGTCATCTGGGGAATCAGTGGTGCGTGTAGCAGGAGACAGAGCTCAGTTGTGCTTTAGTGCACCGCTCTGGGACAACAGAGTGGTTCCATTACTTTGAATATGCCCCTGTCAGCAGAAACACCTCACACCACGGGAGGTCTCATTGCTCACATGTCATGGACAAATCCGTGGACACACATACAAGCATGCACACGTACATGTGCGAACGTGCACACACAATAGATGGGGAAACTCATAGGGATGGGCAAACATACTTCGTAAGCCAATGTCTTTCATAATTTCATGATTATCACCCAGCTAGCTCAGTTGGTATAGCATGAAACTTATTCACAGGGTCGTGTGTTTCAGCGGTACAGCACACTTCTCCATGTTGGGCATAGTGGATTCAATCCCACCACGCAGCATCATGGAAAGGCCTCCGGCCTTACTCCTTCATCGTTGGT
>OMLC01011225.1:3430-16281 GCA_900302585.1 Regalecus glesne | reverse complement strand
GTTTGGATCAGAACCCAAACTGGACTGGACTGAGGAAGACTCTCAACTGCAGCAACTCGGTAGCATTGATAGGCTGCCACAAACCTGCCACAGCATCAGCGGCTGAAGCCGACTGGGAAACCCCAGCCATGTTTTCAGAGGTGAATGGTGAGGAATCCACTCCAGGTTTTATAAGTGCAACTGACTGCTCTTTGTACTATGTGCCAAGGAAGCCTCCAGTAGGAGATATCACACACACACACACACACCAATGTACAATCGTACCTCTCCTACTGCACTAGTATGGGTGGTGTAAGAAGATGGAGCATGTGTTTTCGAATAAATGATCTATGTTTTTAACCGCATCCCTCTTGATCTCCATGGAATGTGGAATGATTGATTGATTGTTTGGTCTCCCTGCTGCCAGGCTGATTGATTAACTGACTGGGGGGCTGGTTGATAATTGTATAATTAGATAGAAGTTGTATAATTTTCTGTGGATTCACTCAAGTGAACCTTCCATCGCCCCCTGTGGAGAAATCCCCTTAGGATGGGAATTGATCACGTCTCTGTAGGTTTGTTTTCCTGCTGCAGAAACAGTCAACAGGCTGCACCACATATATACAGCCATGATCCACATGGTCCGTCCATTCCATTCTGGGCCTATGCAGGAATCCATGAAGGCAGAAGGGAGTGGTCCTGTCAGGGCATTTCTCAAATCTTCTCGAGTAGCATCGCCTGGGGAAATATTCTGACCAAAACACGTTTCCCAGCGCAGGTGCTTTGAGGTGACCTTGCAAAAACTGTATAGCTTGTGTATGTTGAATGTAGTGCTGAGGGACAGGAGGTGAAGACAATTATTCAGTCATGTTTGCATATTATATATTGATATTGACGTGTTTGTATATTGGATGTAGTGAGGGAAGACATGCAGGTAGCTGGCTGGTGTGAGAGAAGAAGACGCAGAGGACAGGAAGAGATGGATCATCTACTGTGGAGATCCCCCATTAGGAGCAGCCAAAATAGTGCTCTTAAAAGTCATATACTGTAATTTGTAAAATAGTTTAAAACCCATTCAATTTAAAGAAAATCAGCCCAAATTCTGTCCACACGCCCAAATCCACCTTTCTTCTGCACAATACCAAGGCCAAACCGACTATTGCGGTGTAACCCGGATTATCTTCCGACTCGGCACCTCCCAGGGTTCCTAGAGCTCATCAGACCCCGGCAGGTGTGCGAATGGGGGCTTCCGGTCTCCGTATGGCCGATGCCGTTTCGTGTTTCCTGGACAAGTGTGTCATCAAAATATCGTAAAATATTTGTGAATTTGAAACGAACATGTTGTGTCTGAGAGAGAAGAAATGGTTAAGCTGCAGAGTAGCTGTGGAAAAGACTTCAGGGGACGATGGAACTCCTCAAATCGATCGACTCTCCAGGTGAGTTAGCCAACCGTAATTAGCTTGTTAGCGCGGAGGCTTTCTTCCAAAGAACTGAGCTGTGTAATATGTTATACGAAAAGGCCACGCAGAAGCAGAAAACTAGTCGAAATATAACATTTGTGTTATGTGAGGAGAACAAAACTGCTTATATTAGACTTTTACCCACCCGCCACTGTAGGCCTGACTGCAGACCAGAAGGCAGGCTAACCGCCACATACATAGCCACTGCTGTAGGCCTGGGGAAGTGTGTAAGAGATTTCGTGAAAATTTGAAGTGGTTTGAATTGAAGCAAATGCGTGTATATTTACAAAAACTGTGAGAGGACAGACATGTGTATTCATTTTAAATGTTTATTTGCAAAAAATTTAACCTAGTTCAAAAAGGGTCGTTTGTATGGGTTACAATTAGGACACCCAAGGTCGTTAGCAAAGACGATTGGTTCACTAATTGAATCAGATGTTTAAGTTGGAACAAAGACCTGCACCCACACTGGCCCTTTCTGGATCACTTTATCCCTGTTTACAATAGGATGTGTGTGTGTGTGGACTGGAAAAAATGAAAAACAGCTTATTTTATTGTTATTATAATCGCTATTGGTGTTGTTATTTCTCTATGCTGTACTGTCTTGATGCATGCTCAATAATTCAGGTATGGGAATCACAAAAAAGAGGTGAATCAGTTCAACTGGATCGTTTGTTTCCAAATAAACTTCTGATCAAGTTGAACTGATTCACCTCTATTTTGTGATCTATGCTGTACTGTTGAATTACTTTATACTGAGTGACTCCGCAGACTGATGCTTTGGCTTCTGCTGATAATCTCCTTACATAACGCTGCAGCCATGTATTTAAGTGTGTTTGTTTCTATACAATCACATGGGCACAGGCAGCAGATTTTCCAAAATAATCCTTCAGTTTTTATCTTGGTAGCATTTTGGGGATTGGAGGCAGGGTCCTGTTTACCTGTGTATGAGAGAGGGAGAAAGTTAACACGTTAAAACAGTGCAGGATTATTTCTGTGTGTATGTATGTTGGAGGGAGAGCAGGGATTAAAAGCCTTAAGCATTAAACTGAAGAACCCCCCCCCTACACACACACTGGTTTAAAATCCCACTGCCATGCCAGCTTCTCAAACTTGACCCTTCTACTTGATATCGGTAGCTTGGTAAATAATGCTGCCTGAGGGCCTGGTCTGTGGTTTATTAGATCTGGGGTGCATCTGCAAATATCACTGAACATTTTAACTTTGCAGATGATAGTGGAAAAAGCACTTAGTGGCTTTCTTAACCAGTCGTAGTAGAAAACATGGGTCTGTTTTACAGTCATGAGTAATGTGAACAAACCCTCCACAGCATCAGAAAAACAACTGAAGAAACGTGCATGTAGTTGTTGGTAAGTGTTGGTCTTTGTGTTGAGAGACAGCTCGGTCACATGTCAGCATCCTGTTTGCATTTGGGTACTTTGAGCTAGGACACATTTGTAGCTTGGAGTTCCCTGAGAATGGTGACATGGTGGAGAAGTGTTTACAGAAGGAGATGGCAAAACAGATGAGGCAGAAAAGAGAAGCTCTACCCACAGTCCCTGGGGTCCACTTGTCACTTAATTCCAAGGGGTGACACACAGACTAATGTGGATGGAAGGAGGGGATGGGGGAGTTTTAGAGTGGAGTATAACTTTGTCTTCTTGACAGACATATTCTCTTCACCCTGAGGAAATATGGGTCTGTAGTTTGGCTCGGGGTTAAACCAGGAGATGGTTTGGTTGTACAGTTGATATTTGAAATAAATCTCCACAAGCAGCATCTTGAAGTAGCTCTCTTTGGTTGCTGGTAAAAAAAAGAAGAGTAAACTGTGGTCAACTGCTCAGTGTTGTTTGTTTCACCCAAACTCAGCTGGCCGTATGCACAGGAGACAACATGGAAACACAATTCAGAAACCTGAAGATGGTGGATTCCAGTAGAGGGAAGAGCACAAGGGAACAGTTAAAGCCTATTGAGACCCAGCCCGGTGTGTTGGTGCAGTGCGGTGTGTAGAGGAACACTGTAGAGAATATAAAGAGGCATGATACCCACAGTACAGGCCGGCTCACTGATCCCTCCAACAAAATCTGTGCCTCTCTACACCAGGGTCCCCCCCCGCTTCTTTTCTAAAGACGTCTTATTTTATTTGTTTTTGGCAGTTTTATCTCATCAATGTCCATCTATGTGAGTTCTCTTGTTTTAATGAGATTAATTTGACCTAGTTATTTTTAATAGTTTCCTGGCCTATTGCCCCTAATGAAGACACCCTGATATTGAAAGATTTGATGGGTTTTTAAAGAACTACATGACTGGTTGGATGGCAGAGCTTTGTGACAAGCGAGCCATTCAGAAGGTGGTTTTATGTAAACGGTAGGATGAAGAGGATTGGCCGCAGCAGTAGGAGCATTCAAATGTTAACAGTCTTAACATCAACAGTAGAATGTCCCAACGGCTTGTGAAACAGTCGGAGCTTTAGGGGCGGCGTAGCTCAGTGGGTAGAGCGGCCGTCTGGCTATCGCAAGGTTGCAGGTCCGATGACCAGTCCTGTAGGAAGCATGTTGAGGTGTCCTTGAGGAAGACACTGAACCTGTAACCAATCCCTGAGTGCCACATGCCAGCTGCTCACTGCTCCTATACAATAGGATGGGTTAAATTATGAGAACAAACTCCATTGGCCTGTGTCATGTGGCAATAAGCCAGTCAAATAAACAATAATAAAATAAGAACGTGTCTGTGTCCTTGAGCCACTGAATCCCTAACAGCTCAAGCCCTATGATAGACTGTTGACCTATTCCCGTTTCCCTGCCTGTCACCCAATGAGCAGTGGGAAAGGCTCCAGCATGACTCCACCACAGGAGTTTGGATAAGGGTTTGATGATGGGTGGATAGGTGAAGGAAAAAAACAAACTTCAGTCCCAGGTCGACATGTTGTCACACTGACTGACTCCTCCTGAGACTATAAAATAAAAATGTCATCACGCTGAAATTATTCTGAAAACAACTACTTTATTTTCAGTACAAAGAAAAACATAAACTTTGGAAAACAAATGTAAAAAAACAACCAACACTTTCTATTTTAGATCATTAAACAGTACAATCATTATGTCCCCGACCAACTACGGCCCCTCAGAGTTCCTGTTATTCATTCTGTACTAAAGTACGTCCACATGGGTTATGGGGCAGCGGCGGTGTCACTGGTGGGAGCAAGTGGTGATGGAAAAGAATCGATCCCATCCCCCAAGATCAATATCAAACTGATTGAATATTAATGCAAATTGAGTTGCTCAGTTATTTTTGTGACCTGATACCTGGACTACAGAGCAGACAGCAGCCCCTCCTTAAGGACAAGCCCCGTGTCACCCGACACAAATTATGCACCATCAAAACAGCACCACCTTGGAAATGTGGTCTCTGACTAATGTTAAAATGTGCCTGGTGGAAAAAATAATGGATGTTACGTCACGAACTAGCCGAGAAAGGACTTGTTCACACATTCTTGAAATTTTAGAAAAACTTGAAGCGCTTTCTACATTTCTTTATACGAACGGGATTTTGCAGAATAGTGTGTAGCTGAAGAGAGAAGAGGATTCAAGTCAAATAATGCTAGCATGGCGATGAACATGAAGACGAGCTCTCCTGCATTTTTCCCTTCCACCACCAAAATGCTGTGACAAGTTATGAGGGAATTTGATCCAAAATCAAGCAACTGTTTGGGGACTTAAATGTGTTAAGTTAATTTACTTTAACTGCATTTGAAATAAATACTCCCTTAGAAATCAGGGTAAACTACACACATTATGTACAAGTAGACATTGTAAGCACCGGTATGCTGGCGACTGTCTTCTCCAGGTATTAACCAAAATGTTGGATTATATGGTCAGCCCAGAGATCATGTTAAGTGAATTATGAATTATGAGGTGAATTATCATCTGTC
Source organism: Regalecus glesne (assembly GCA_900302585.1). Taxonomy (NCBI): domain Eukaryota; kingdom Metazoa; phylum Chordata; class Actinopteri; order Lampriformes; family Regalecidae; genus Regalecus; species Regalecus glesne. The sequence goes on along the minus strand of OMLC01011225.1, from coordinate 10,911 downwards.
TCTGTATGAATAAATTCGTAACTAAAACGTCTTTAGTGGCTCTTTAAGGCGGCCTGACTGCCGCTGAAAAGACCAAGTCTCACAGAAAAGTAGACAAAACCGCAAACGGTGTTGTTCAGCTACACGGGATCATAAATCCCAATAATTTATTTAAACTTAAGGAACTTATTTATTTTAACTGCGCTCTTGGGCGTTAACATGTGACTTTGATGCATAAGCAGCTGTTATTCTTTAACTGGATATACAGCAAATAATTCAGAGCAATATGGTGGAGGGTGTCAGTGGTTTACCCTGCAGCCTGCCAGTTATTTGATAAAGAGGGGCTCATTTTTCAGAAGACGAACCCCCCCAGCCCATAAGTGTAGCTGCACTAGTGTTAAGCATCAGGAGTGACTGTTATGTGATGATGATGATGAAGGAATGAGAAGGCTCATGTGCGAATGTTTCCCTGAATGAAGAAATAACATACACGCACCAACTGAAGTGGCTGTGTCAGCACCGAAGGCGGAACCGGGACATAAGAGGAAGGTGATCAGATGAGTGATGCTGATTGGGCAAACCGTTCACTTCCTCCAGCTCTGACTGGCCTACCAGTGAAAGCCTGCTGAGAAGCTGGAGACCTCGCCCACCAGGCACTGAAGAGGAAGTGCCAGAGTCTGAGAGACACAAAGAAAAGTGAATCAAGAGAACTGAAGGAAAGGAGCAACAAAAACAGGAAGAAAAGCAGACAGAAGATGGAAGAGTTGTTTTGTACATTAGAAGGCTTTGAATAAGTTAGAGTAAACTTATAAATGACTATTAAAGCTTTTGGCTGCTCTTGTTAGCACTAATCATCCCCTCTCCTCTAAGCCTGGCTTCCACTACTCTTTCCGTTAACCGCGTGCTGTGGCTGATCAAATCGATCACTGATAAATAACTTGAGTATACAGCATCTGAGATGAGGCTGAATGGGTTTACCCAATGTCTACAGAATGTCATTCAAAGCAGTGTGGATAATGTCTGTGTGTGAACGTTTTTAAGTCTGTGGAGCTGTTGGTTTTCTGAGTGTCTGTGTGTGTGTGTGGTTGTACCTGGTGTGTAGAAAATGTAATCCACCGTCATGGCAGTGCGGGAGTGACAGGTGGTGATCTCGGGTCTCCCATCATGCATCAGAACATGCTGGTATGAGGACTGCAGCTTCACGCTGTGCTCAATTCTCGCCCTGCAGACACACACTTACTTAGACTGGAATTACATGCATTTAAAAGCCGAGCCATTGAAACCACTGACAGGTGAAGGGAAAGAACATCGATTATCTCGTTAAAGCCTACAGGAAAGCTACTGTGGCTCAAGTTGTTGGAAATGTTGACGCTAGCTATGATAGAACGGTGTCAGAACACATAGTGAGGGATGCTGTGAACTGTGCCATTTAGACAGGTTGTGTGTGTCTCTGGTAGGAATTTACTGCTTAGGCCAAAGAGAAAATCAATGGTGTCAGAGAGATGGTGTTAATTGGTCTCATCAAGATTGTATGAGAGAGACGGAGAGATTAGAAGTGATCAATGATCCAGGTAAGAAAATCCCAGAAAGCTGAATTGGTTCATTTGGACCCAAGGTTTAGTGTGAGAAACACCATTTTCATTCAGACTTTGCCAGTTTGGGTTATTATGCCACTGTGCTGTCTATAGGGTTAGGGATACCTGCAGTCAGCTGAGTCTGACCAAGTCACTTAGATGAGTGATGAAACTTTACTCTCGCTCAACTTGGTGTACAGATGAGCTGATTCAGCTTTCTGGCAGAGACTAGGAAGATAATGTGTGCACATGCATGACTATCAGTCCTGTTGCAGTCTCCCACTGTGCTCCATGTTGGGAATTAGCACAAAGACACACACTCAGACAGTACAGAGAGGGGGGGTGGTATTCAGTATGGGCTCAGTATCTTATTTTGAGGGGGCCGTGGTAGCTCAGTTGTAGCCGCACACTTCGGGAACTGATGAGCCAGATGTTGCAGGGTTCAAACCTACTGTGGGATGTGAGGAAGGGCATTTGGCCTGAATCTCTCTAGCTCCATCTAAGTCCATCTAAGCCCCCACAACGTGGGGACTAAGGGTGACGCGTAAAACAGACCTTTCGCTTAGTATCCTATTCTAGAGAGAGATTACCTGTTAGCTGCAGCAGGGCCCTTGGTAGTGAGGTCTTCTACAGTCAGATCGGAAATGGCTCCAGTCACTCCTGACCAGAGTGAGAAAGATGGTTATAGCAGGTAGGCAGAATAATTACAGCGGAAATTCACTGGTTTCCCTCTCTGTGTCAGTCTGTGACGAGGCTGGCACACAAAATACACCTGCAGTTTTCCCCTGGCTGTGTCTGCATCTCTGGGGTGGGAATGACACGTTTCTTTTCAGTGACTAAGTGAAGAACTGTGATAGCATGAAAAACTAAGTGGGAGTTAACTTTACAAATACAGACTCCAGTAAAGTGCGTACCTGTAGGACTGACACAGCCAGTATCCATGGTAGCTTTGTTATAGTACTGGCACTGTTGGGTGATCCCCACACTCTTGGACCAGATAGGTGCCATGAGCAGACGCTGGCCTCTGGGGCTCTCCTCCTGCCCCGACACCTACAAAGATGTATAGGAAAAGAATGCATGAAGGCAGGTGTGCACGTGAAGGTATATTCACTTACACACACACACACACTGTGATAGGTTTATAACACTGGTGTGTGTGTGTGTGTGCGTGTGTCTCACCCTGCCAATCGGAAGCCCCTCGTACTCCAAACAGCCTGTAGTCAGAAAGCTGTACAACGGACTCCAGGGGGTGGAGTTAAAATCCCCGCACACCACCACAGGGTGAGATGACCCATCTGGGAGGTGAGACCGCTGGCTTATCTCAGCCAGTAGGATCGCGAGTTGAGCCAATTTTATGTCTCCACGGCGGGGGTTGTAGAGCAGGTGGGTGTTGGCGATGCAGACGAAGGAAGAGGGGTCCCATTGGCCGCTAGTGTCGTTAGGCCGCAGCAGGAGGACCAGTCCCACATTGTCGCGGTCAAGAAGGAGGTCGCCAGGGCGGACGTACTCCAAGGGATGGGAGGAGAGGAGGGAGAAACGGGAGGTTTTGAAGATGATGGCACAGCCATCAGGCTTCCTGCCTGTACGCTTCTTGTACTCACACTGGTAGCCTTGACACAGACACACAGAAACGCAAGGAAAGCAATGCAAGAGTTTGTTATTTCAAAGTAAGAAGGCACTGATGTGCAAAAATATATAATGATGATATAATATTAAAATGCTGTATGTTATTTTAAAATGAGACAATAGCACATTTCCAGCTCACCCACTTATGAAACATCACTGCAGAACTGAAAAATATAATCAATATAGCGGTCTGTGTGTGTGTGTGTCCCCAATTAAAATAGCGGTGTGTGTCTCCCTCTATTGTTACTATAGTGTAACTACAGCAGACCTCTGAGGACAAATGTGGCGTTTACATCCAAGTACTTTCGATTTGAATTGAAGTCTTTATAGTATAAAGTTTAATCTTATTCCCCCACAACTTGACTCAATATTTTTAACGGAGCAATATTAAATTGGCATGGCAAAACAACTTGAAAGGTGCGCACATATATGGACATACACACATTCATATATTGTACCTAATGCCTGTAAAGTAGGTTTTATTTGAGTTTCAAAGTGGTCCTGCTGTACCTCCTGGAGACACAGGATCTACAACGGAGAGAGAAACGCACATTTAGAGAACAAGCAAGTGAGTGAAAAAGAGACCATCATTTAATGGCTCGATGCATTCAAAAAGTGAATTGGTTCATCTGGTCACAAGGTTTTACAGAGACAAATGTCTCACTGATCATACAGGTGACATCTTCAACCTAAGCTGACTGCTAGCATCCCCACCCTCATGGCAATACAGTTGCATTGTATTGTAGTTTATAAGGGCAGGTAGGGATGCTGGCGTCTGCTCAGACTGAAGATGTCACTCGTATGAGTGGTGAGACGTTTCTTTATATCAACTTTATGTCCAGATCAACTGATTCATTTTTGTGATTTGCTCACCTGGACTGAGCACGATTCCTGAATTTCCCTACCACAAAGTTCCCGTATGGGATGTAAACCCGCAAAATCCACTCCACAAACCCACACATGTAAGCACTCACGTCTGCATCGTAATTCTGTATCTCAGCCAACAGGTTGGGCAGCCTGTAGGTCCAGGGCAGCACTCTGGGATCACAGTGCTGGTAGAGGTAGGCGTTGTCCTGCAGAAGTTCCTGAGACAGGATGTTGTAGGACAGTACCGTGAAGTCAAATGATGTGCTCCCACCCTCTGCCTGGTGGCCGCTACTGCACGTAGTTAATGCTTCCCATTGTCTTTGCAAGGCTTAGAGAAGGAAGATGGGATGAGGGATGTGAAAGATGAGATTTCATGAAACATTATTTGATGCCACGGTGAAAATTTGACCTAAGACTGATGCAATAAGAAAAAAAACTACAAGGCTAAACCAATTATGTGAACCTAAATGTGGTTCATGACCTTTTGATCCCAGAATATTTTGTGTAAACAGAAGTTTAAAGTGTGTCACTAACTGGCTAGCAATCACAAAACGTACCGTAACGTCTTTACCATGAGGATCGACTTTCAAATCAAACTTACATCTCACTGGTTTGACACAGTCGAGTGGCCTGTAAGGAGGGACAATTCCGGGAGGAAGGGGCTGTCTTTTGGCTCCAACAGTAGTCCAGGGATCTGTTGGCTGTGGGGTGTTGTAAGGCGGAGTAGGGAGCTCTCTCCTGTGGTCCTCATCTGAGGTCTGGTACCTCTGTCCCCATGGTTGTCCTCTGCCACCTCCATGGTTTCCCTGGTTCTCCTCAACCCACACTAGATCTTTACTTCTGCCTTTGAGCCAGGGATTGGACTTGGGGGTGTGGTTGAAGCACGGGACCTGCTCACGGTGCTTTGGCTGAACGGATTGAGTCCTTGGCCCAGTGGGGTTTGAGTCTTTAAGTCCTGTCTGTATGGAAGTACTCCTCACTTGGCTGGGGCCCCCGTCTTGACTGATGCTGTATTTCCTGGGGTGATGGTACCTGTCTCCATCTCTATAACCCTTTTCTCCACTTTGACCTCTGCTGCTTTCCCCAATTTTACTTTTACTGTTGTTACCGCGTCCCCTACTTCCACTCAGGTGCTCCCTACTTGGTCTTCCCTCCTTAGATGTGACCACTGTTCCCTCCAGCTCACATCCTTTGTGTTTTCCTTTGGCTCCTGCTCTCTTTTCGTCCGTGTGCTTGCTCCTTTTGTTTGGAGGCCCTGTGTGGTTGCCTAGGTGCTCCATGAGCCCAGCATATGTGTGAAGTACCCGTGCTTCAGATCCCTTAATCCAGAGAAAACCAGGAAGAGGCGAACGCCAACTGAGAACAGAGGTAGAAGGGAAGTTGGTGCCAGATGCAAAGTTCTGAGGGTGTGTTTTCAGAGCAGAGCTCCAACAGGTTCTTCTTGGACAGGAGGTTTGGGGAGATGGATGGGAAAGGAGGCGAGCCCGAGGCCAGGGGGGGAATCCCCGCAATAGCCACCATGGGTGAGGGGCAAGGAGAGGATGGTGGGTGGCACTGCTTCTGAAGCTGGCCCTGAGGAGAGCAGAGTGGCTCTGGGTGAGGAATGAGGACCCAAAGGGGCTCAGCAGGTGCAGGAACATTGGTTGGCTTAAAAGAAAAAAGACAGGAGAGTTTTATAGAACATGGTATGGAAGAGAAGAGAGCTAGACTTCTGAAATGAAGAGAGAGGACATTCAAGTAGTACTCACAAAAAAGTTTAATCAGTTCATATGGACACAATGCAAATGCAATGCTGTGCAACTATTCCCCAGTCCTCTGCAAATAGTACTGTTGGAACTCCAGTCGATGGGTTACTCGCATATGAAACTATGGTTAGTTTTGGTCGTTATGGAAACATATTGTCTATAAAGGAGGGGAAGCTGCAATCAGCTCAGACTGAAGATGTCACCTGTATGAGTGATGAGACGTTTCTCTCCATAAGACTTTACCTCCACATGAACTGATTGACTTTTTGTGGTCTCCTTACCCGGTTAATGAGCATGCATCAAGGCACAAAAAAAGACTTGTGCTGACTGGCTAGGCAGAGGGAATGAGTTTTGAAGGATGTGTCGCAGTTTAGGGCAATCAAGGGGCTGACGACCTTAACCTATAAATAACGTGAACTGGTTAACCACAGGTTTAAGTCTGACATGTCATTGAGGTTATCAAGTAATCTATCCCCTACAAGAAGACCATGAGCCTTGATCGGAATGAAGCTTGTTCTTTAGTGTGAGACCGTTTAGAAATCATTGTCAGCTTGGTCACGCAATGCTTCAGATAAGGTACAGGTGGCAGTTTATAAAGAACCCTTCTGGCGGGGCTATGTAGATTTATGGATCCTCAAAAATGACAACAAATTTAACACGTGGTAATTTTGCTTTCTTGCTAAATATACATTAGAACGTCCACATGGTTTTTTATAGCAAAGTCAACTGGGAAACCATTTCCAGATGGGAACGTTTGTGAGCCGAAATTCCATTATTTAAGGTCTCACGTCAAGAACACATGTACCCATCTCTACGAGGTTTTATTCTATTAGTCTGTCTGTCCGAGCTTTGTCGCTCAGTCACAGCGTTGTTCTGCGTGCTGTGCGTTAGCATGACTTACTTCGCAGCGGCGGTGGAGGAGGCATAACTTCAACTCTATCTCAGTCTAAATGCAGCGACTGGCATCAAAATGAAGAGGTTTTATGTTTGTTTTGGAGACCGTGGCTGAAAAATCAGACCAAGACCAGGCGCGTCCTCAAAACAAGTCGTTACGTCCGGTCTATGTAAAATTCGAGCGCCGTGGTCGACCGCTGGGTAAGGGAGTTTTAGCGCCGCATGACTTAGCGACAAACGCGTGTCGGCGAACTACAACTGAAACCACGCCCACTTTGGTGTAGCGGAAATGAAGGGCCGACGAGGAACCAGGCCTACACCGACTGTTCACCAAAGACAACATCGCAAAATGATACGCAAGTCCGCGGTAGAATCCGCAGCAGCCACACCACAAGTGATCCTGGCACAGTTTGACTATTTGAACGCGTTATGCCGTCGCCCAGACGAACGAGGAAGAGGAGACGTGTGATGACTGAAAGTTCATCGCTCACTTACCTAAAAGGGGTTCTCTTGGTACAGCCGGGACAGCTAATGAGACGATGTGATGCAGCAGCAGAAGATGTTAAGACTCAGGCTGCATCGCTTCTCATTATCTCACTATGCTGGATTGGGCCTGACGTGCCGGATTATTTCCATATGCACAGCAAACAGTCCTTTAGTCCGTTTGTGCCAGTGTGAGATGCTGAACAGTCAGGGAACCGCGTCTTGTTCACAAGAGAAGCCGACCACTGCTGAGTAGTGAACATCACGTTCTCTCTCTCTCTCTCTCTCTCTCTGTGTCCCCCCTCCCCCCCGC